>CM035814.1:3124380-3311880 GCA_020458035.1 Magallana ariakensis
ACCCATGAATATATTGGCATAAGATGGTGCCATTTTGGTTCCCATAGCAGTGCCACTGACTTGAAGGTAATGTTCTCCATTGAACATAAAATTATTGAATTTTAGAACATGCTCTAGGAGCTTGGTGAGAGATTCAGTTGAAGGGATCTGAACCTCCCTAGCGTCCCATACTTCTTTACAGGCTGCAATACCTTCGTCGTGCGGGATGTTGGTGTAGAGGGATGTAACATCCATCGTCACGAGAATAGTATTATCTGGAAGGTTTGAAGATGGCGTTTTGTTGAGATAATCTGTTGTGTCTTTAAGATATGATGGTAAATTTTCAACATGTGGACGGAGATGAAGGTCGATAAATTCTGAATTTTTTTCAGTGGGATGTCCAATGGCACTTACTATGGGACGTCCTGGCATTCCAGGTTTGTGAATTTTTGGAAGAACATAAAACTGGCCGGGCTTGCAGTTGATAGGAAGAAGGGTAGTGTACATATTGTAACCAATTTCATTATTTTCAAACATAGTATCTAATGTTTTGGTGATAGCATCTGAGAAGTCATCTGTAGGATCATTGTCAAGCTTTTGATAAAAACGTTCATCTGATAATTGTCTGTATGCTTCTGCAAGATATTTGTTTTGATCCATCACAACTATTGTTGACCCTTTATCTGCTCTTTTAATGACGATGTCTTGGACATGGTGGTAAGAACCATACTAAAGAACCCTCTACCTAAAGGTGGTTTTAAGACTTGTTCTGACACCAGATGTCTGTTGTGCAAACACAGCTCTGATGCGGACGACTTTTCTAGCCCCATTACTGGCCGTACTTACAAAATTTTCGCAAATACTTCTTGTCGTACTGACAATTGTATATACCTCATCAATTGTAAATTTTGTCAGAAACAATACGTAGGGGAAACAGGAGACCTCCGCAGGCGCATCAATAACCATCGTTCCACCATCAAAACTAAGAAAATTAAAGAACCCGTCGGGGAACATTTTAACTTAGATGGTCACAAATGGGAGGACATGATGGTTTTGGTTATTGATCACAACCCAAACTGGACAGATGCGGAGAGAAAAAATAAAGAAAAATTTTGGATGCATAGACTGAAGTCATTCCGCCCTGACGGCATGAACAAATTAAGTGACTTCACTAAAATGATTATCAACTAAAGCATCCTGATTTTTTTCTATGCAATATCACCATCATCATCTTTTTGGTTCCATGTACAAACTATCATTCACGTTAATTATTCAACTTATTAGCTCGTTCCTTAATCGGTTTAATCTGTACGGGTTCTTTTTGTTTACTTTTTATTTCGCTATTTTTAATTGTTGTTTTTATCCAATTTTTTTTCTTTATTCAACTCCTATTAGTTTTTACACTTTTGTGTATATTTATGTGGTCATTTACAGAACCTGTCTCCCCTACAAACCTTCATCACGAATTATCTTACTAGTACAACTTAATTAACACCAACCCCCAATTAGCTAATTAATTCGTTCGGGTTATCTCTCAGCACTTCTACACAGACCGTCCGCTGCGTCGGACGGGATTTTTCTTTCTCGGGCTTATGATCTTTAATACAAAGATGTAGTTGCCACGTTCCCATCCGGTGTTTTATATATTGTTTAGTTTTTAGTTTAGTGCTAGTTTTGTAGATGTTTTACTCCTTTCATATGTAGTTTTTACTTTGTTGTCCTGAAGAAGGGACGGGTTGTCCCGAAAATTTGACAATATTTTTCTTTATTGTTTGTGTCGTTGGTTATTTTTAGTGCTATATATATATATATATATATATATATATATATATATATATATATATATATATATATATTAACGTTTGTATAAAAAAATAACTGTCGTTAAATAGCATGATTCTACAAACTGTTGATACATCTACGACCAGGTTTTCACTAATTTTATTTCCTTTTTGTACAGAGTGTATTACAAAGAGGGGAAAACCTTCACCTAAAAACCTGGTTTCATGGGTTTATCACAAGAGCAGAAGCAAATCAACTTCTGAAGAAAAACGGAGATTTCCTCGTTCGTGAAAAAATTAAAGGCACAAACAAAGACTGTTTTGTTCTTTCAACGTACCAAAATGACCGCCTATGTCACATTAACGTTATCGATTGGCTAAATGAAGTGAGTAACATGTAACGATTTTCTTAAGGATCAATTTATTTTTTATATTTGTTCAGTTCGGTTTTTTTTAATAATGTTCAAAAAATTAAACCATCAACAGTTCATCTTGTTATACCTCTACATATTTTCTACTATATTAGAGTTATTCGATATATTTCGCTAATTCTCTGAAAATCGCCGTAAACAGACTGATTCCCTGCAATACAGACTGAATCCCTGCAAAAAGGTGCGTCAGTTCGATGAACTGATATACAGGTTGCACACCACTATTAATTTTTACTATATATTCTTACCAAAATTACGCAACTTTAGACACGGGTAGCGAGTTTAAAACGAACTTCTGGGAAAATCCCTCTTTACAACTTTTAAAACAATCGTTCCTAACCAATTTAGTAGCAAAAAACACACAGCCATCCACAAAGACACGAGAGTTTGTGTACATCAAAGTTACACATGTGCTTGAAAATCATGTCCGAGCCTTTTCACACCCCTGCCGAAACAACTGGCATCAAAAATTCAAGTGACCTCGTATTTTTACAAAAGTGGGAAAATCAGGCAGTTTACACGTTGTTTTTCATCTCATAAAAAAATACAGTCCCTGTCGCTGGCGGAAAACCCCTAAAAACGAAGGGGAATTCGGGAATTATTTTGCCTCAGCCATGTTTTGACGTGAACCTTCGGAAAAATAGTGTTGTGAGACCTACACTTATTTGGGGCACTTAGTAATATCTGTTAACTAAAGGAAAAGTTCCGAAATATTCCGAACAAAATCATGAATATTCATAACCATATAATTTAATTCTAGTTGCAGCGTTCTCTTTGATTGGATAAACTTATTCATATTTATCGTTTAACATACGATCACAATGTCACAGTACGACGCGCATGCAAATTAATTTTATTTATTTTTTCGTAATAATTTATTAGATACACAAAGAAATTTGAACTTTTCATGATTGATTGTTTGTATCGGTACAATAAAACAGTTAAACTATACTATTGAGGGAGTCAGCAAGATTCCAGTTCCCCAAGAGCAAGTCTATTTCCCGAGGCTCTCGGGGAACTGGAATCTTGCTGACTCCCTAAATAGTATACTTTAATTGTATAATATGATATGAATATTTTCATAATATCATTAATATCATTTCCAGTAATAGTAGTGTTATGACACCTATTTGAGCTGAAGAATTTTTTTTATAAGATAAGTGGAACTACTTTGGTTGAGTTTATAGAGCATCTACACGGCACAGGAAGGCAGATTCTTGTCGATGACACTCCCTCCATATTAAGTTCCCCCGTAGATAGAAGTCATCATCAGCTTGACTACGATAAAATTGCGCTGGGCCAAAAGATTGACACTGTAATTGTTTATTGTTTTTCAAAACATTAATAATTAACATGGCTATCAAATGTCAATTCATTAAGGTTAAAAATCAAGTAGCTGTCACTTTGAATGTATAATTAAGATACTAGATGAAATTCACAATTAAAAATCTATGTAAATTAATCAATTTTAATATTAAAAAAAAGGCAATTGATATTGTAGATTGATAATGGCCTAGATTTACACCAAGGAAAATTTGGGGAACATCCGTCTTTAGTTATACATGGCGAGGAAAGAGAACAACTAATATTCAGAAACATTGAGGTTCTGCGGCATCTGGCCTTTCCAAATATAGTATGCCTAAAGGGGTATTCAGCTCTACAGAAGCCAATACTGCTGGTGTTAGGATATATGTCTGGTAACATCTGATGCATAACAATAATAACAAATTCATCCTGATAAGTATGCTTAAACAACAGTTTAATATGCCAATGATCTTAAGATTTTATTTCAATTCATGTTTTGTATAGAATGATGTTCTTTTAATTTACAAGATTCGCTGCTGCATTATCTGAGGGAAAAGGGACAATCAATATCAAAAAAACAAAGAATAAGCATGTGTCTCCATGTGGCAAAAGGAATGGCTTATTTACATCAGGAAAAGTACATTCATAGGTATAATCTGTCCGTCCCAAGTTATTGTTTACATCACATTTGGACGATTGACAAGAAAAATACACATACCTGTCTAAGAAATGCAATTGATATCCAAGATATGATCGTTAAAAAAATTTCATTTTACACTGGGGAAAAAGTCACAGTAAAGAAAACATATTTCTGTTATAATGGGAAATGTTGACATATACTCTCCATTAGGAAGTCAATTTTTCATTGTTGTCATCCGTTCATTTATGTCTGTTGCAATGAAAAATCCCATTGGACTCTTTTATTTCTAGCCATATATTATAACCTGATTAGCTAGAGAGGGCGTTTCAAAGGAAAACTCTTGACATTTTTTAATACTTTTGAAAAAAACATCGTTTAAACGCTGAGGTATTAATAAATATCGAGTATATAAGCAAACTGCGAATGGACGATATCTTAGGACAGAGTAGAATTATTAACAGAAATATACTAACAATACATGTATATTTGATATGAAAAAAGGTTTCTTAAATGATGTTTATGAAAGGACATTTCAAAATGGATACTTTTCTGTTACAATGATGAGTTTACTTAAAAAGAGACAAAATATTTTTTTACCCTTGATGAGAAAAAGAACGAGAAAGATATAATCACACGGAGCGCGGCGAGGCTTAAAGCTGAACACCGCTCGTAAATAGGCACTGTCCGCCATATTTCTATTTCGTCACTGCTGTCCTTACAACCTTTATATTAGGGGTAGACCTCTAAACAGTTCAAAGTACTTCGCTTTCGAGGTCTCACCTGTGTGGACGTACATCTTGCCTCCCCGTGTTACTCGGTCGCGATGAAATTATCAAATTTTATGCACTTTTTTCAAGCCAGTAGAATACTAAGATCAAATAAATTGGTCAATGCATTATTTACAAAGAGAATATGCACATAGAATAAGAAATAAATGCATAAAATCCAAAGACAACGAAAGGAATTCTACATGTCGGCCACGAGTTTCAGGTGTGTAATCGGGTGTAACGAAATGGAAGGGTTTGTATACCAGGTACCTGTGTGATTGTGCTTATTTACGAGCGGTGTTCAGATTTCACGGCAACGCGTTTAAATCAGAAAATCAGTAAAATAATGAAAGTTGAATCAGGAGTACTAACAGTTTAACAATTTTCTTCCAGATCTAAGGCGCTGTCATATTGGCAGCCTTTTTGTTCGACAAAGTTTACTTGATCATTAAATGACTGGCGCTTTTCAATGTATATTGCTTCTAACTCAATAAAAAACTCTTCAATATTTTAATCATAAGTTTTTTACATAAAACATTCGATAAAGATAATCAACATTGCTAATCATATATGTTACAAAGGTGATTTAATCAGGGGATACGACTTGTTTCACGTATGTCCTATTAAAACATTTAAATGATGAAACAACATCAAGTACCCGACCTTTTAGATACTGAATAAATAAGCAAATTTTAATTCATTAACATTTGAAATTTATAAGCCTAAGAAAAAAGAAAAAAAATTCAAGACAAATGTGTTTTACGTTTGAAATATAACGTCATAATTGTAGACTGAGTACGCAAAGTTTAGTTTAACTTTAGCTTATAATTTGAGTAGGCAGGTGGATCCAACTGTGTACGTTACACATGGATTTTGTTCTAACTTTTACAAATCCAACTTTACTGTTTCTGTTTCTATTTAAACCAAAAACTCGCTAGGCCGAATGGTCACACTGTTTTCATATTACTTAGAGCGAAAGAGAGAGATGAAAGATAAATAAAAAGAGTGATAACGTATTTATAATTTCTTCATTAAGAATTTACCGAATGTGGTGTTTGATGGGTTTTGATTTTATTATTTATAAATGTTCTGCTTATAATTTTTTATATGGTTAATATATTTTCTCAAACACCAATAATGTATCATAAAGGCAATCGAGTTGGGCAATAAAAATGACATGTGGTAATAACGAACAATGTTCAAATTCAAAAGTCCAAAGGAAAAGTACAAAACAGGAGCAGATCGAACACGGAACTCTAAATAAAATAGAGGTGGGATCAAGTGCCATGGAGGAGTGAGCATCCTCTGCTGACCAGTCACACCCGCCGTGTGCTCTTTGTCGTAATCGGTAAAAACGGAAAAGTCCATACATATTTAGGTGATTAAAGGACAGGTGGCACAATCACAAAAACATTGACCAACAAGTTGGACTGTGAGTGTGATACAATCTCTACAACATTTCCCCTACTACTCCAATCTGTTTCACAGCTATTGCTGAATTACTGAGCTGATAAGATGCGTGACCTCAATAGGTATATCTGAAGCCCGTGAGATCAGAAACCTTCGGTGCGACGTAATAGCCGACTTACACTACCCATTTGCTGTATCTTTCAAACATAGGGATTTCTAACTTGCTATTATTTAAAATCTGAATTCAATAAACTTTGCTAATTGCTATTAAAAGTTTGGGAACCCTGTACATAAACATGAATTATTCTAAGCTTAGAAACCCCATTTCTGTTTTCTCAGCAATTATGAATAGGAGTAAAACTTTTGAGCTGTTAAATTAACTGTTTATTGATCTATGTGCTTCATGCTGTAAAAAGAGTCAGATGTTGGATTTTCAAAAGATAACAGTCATCAAAAATATGGAATCATTTGTCAACACATTTTTAGTGATACATGTAATGTATAAAGACTTTTCGTAACCAGGAATTTCACCGGATCTTAAACCCTAAATTAACCCTTGTTAAGTTAACTGGACTTAATAAAGGATTTTTTTTATTAAAGAAGTATTACCAGAAATCCTAATACCTGTAAGCAAATATGTTTGTAAATTTCTTGAGTTCCACAAAATCAGGGGTCTACCTTAATTTTAATACTAATAACTCAAACATCTTTTAATTTCATTTTTGAGTATGTTATTTGATCATGTTTGTTCATTGAAATTTAATTAAAGAACTACCAATTTCCATATTCAGTTAAGACTGAAACAGTAGTTTTTTTAACATAGTATTCAGGTTTTAAAAACGTATTTATATCAGACTCCTTGAATTTTATCCAAATGGAATTTGATCTTTCTTTTCACACGGCGGGTGTGACTGGTCAGCAGAGGATGCTCACTCCTCCATGGCACCTGATCCTACCTCTATCTTTTGGCGGTCCGTGTTGCTCCTCTTTGAATTTGTATTTCGTTTTCTGGATTTTTGAAATGGTTGACGGTTTGTTATTGTTATTTTTTTCATTTTGATAGTTTATGAAGATCGTTTTTTGGTTGTATTTCTGAGTTGTGTATAATTTAATTTCTATTGATCAAACCTTTATTAACCCAAAAACGAGCTGTTATGCACACTGATGACTTCTTATATATAGATTAAGATGGACAATGAATGAATTTTTTTTACAGCAACACCTATTGTTACAAATAGTATACAAAAAATGATTTACATGTGATATACGGTACTAAAAATCTAACTCATCGTGCTCAAAGTTGAGATTTTTTTAAGAAAAAATATTTAGATTGATATCAACCTTATTCAAATCAATGTTTTGGATCTGCAAGATTGATCAATATTCATTTTCAAACAATATATTTCAAACTTTACTGAATATTGAGAATCTAAACAAGTTGCCTGTCTGGTTGACATGATAATAATCTGCTATAAATGATTATCAATCACAGCATTTTCCGATTCAATTTAATTTAATTACTTATTGTTTTATGTATCGACCATAGAACTTACTTCAAACGAGACTATTGATAGTCCTGATTTATCAACTTGTTTGTCAGTAGCTTGACTCGCCTTAGAAACTGTTCAAACAATTTGTTGTAATTAAATGAAATACCTTATCTAACAAGGCATGATCTAGATCCATCGATTCGTTGTGTTTTTAATTTAAGGGATGTAGCAGCAAGGAACTGTCTGGTAACTGGGAATCATTTTGTCAAAATCTTTGGATTCTCGATGACGGAAAAGGGAGAGGTATATTCTTCCGATAGGTCGGAAACGAAGCCGTTAAAGTGGACAGCCCCAGAAGCTATCATCTCAGGTACAGAATATAATAGAAGAAGTTTGAAACATTGGTAGATGAGAAAATAAAATAAAAAATTAAGATGGTTATATTTTTAAATTATAAAAATAGCAGGATAGAGTCGATATTGGCAAAGAATGATTATCTATGTCGATCACATTATGTTAATTGAAATAATCTATTAAATTTATTTTGTGGATTAATTTTGATGCAGTATTTTAAGCCAGTAAACTTGTCTTTTAGGTTAGGATCCGTTGATCAAACTTTCGGAGATCTTTAATTATAATAGCTAAGAGATTGATAACGTCTTTTCAAAACTAGACAAAATATGTAAGAGTTTTGTAGCCCTTTCCTTGTTCTTCAGGCAAATGCTACTGAACTGTACATGCACTTAAATGGATAAGATTATGATTCAAAAGAAGGTAATTTCAAAAATTTAACTATGGAACAATATGTACTTGCTATATTTTTTAAATAAACACTATTTGTTTTAGGAAATTATGTAGTGTTGAGTGATGTCTGGAGTTTTGGAATCCTAATGTGGGAAATATTTTCATCCGGAACGGTGCCTTACCCAGGGATGAGTAACAGGGAGACTATTGATAAAGTTATAGAAGGTAGATAGTGGGACTCATTATTCAAAGCCATAAATTCAAATTACAAACTTTAGTTTGTATTCAAAAGTTTATTTTTTACTTTAGTTTATGTACCTTTGATTGAGATCTTTGCATTTTCTGATCTAGGATATAATGCGTTTTATTTACATTTTCCATCGCCTTTGTCTATGTTGACACTACGAATCGATGTAACTGTAGAAAAATAAATTTCATCAATGATTATTTTAATATTTAATAGTATAATTGCTGAACATAATATAAATATATGTAATATGGAATCATTCTTTGAATATTATGAGGTGATTAACTACGGTCGGGCATAATCAAATCTACAAGAAAGCTCTTTGGGCTTTTTAGTTTATTGGATTTTATTTCCCCAACCGTATTTGATCACCTCATAATACGTAAAGAATGATAACTTATTATTTGACCAACTCATAATAGTTAAGTAATGCTTCCTTATTTTAAAGGTCCGTGTTGCTCTGCATTGCATTTGTATTTCGCTTTATGGATTTTTGAGATGGTTAACAGTTTGTTATCGTCATTTTTCATTTACAGGCTACAGAATGGAAGCACCGAAGAATACACCAAAGGCTTGCTACAATATAATGATGAATTGTTGGGATGATCAGCCGGCGTACCGGAGCCACTTTGAAGATCTCGTCAAGAAACTGCGACGATTACTTTAAAAGCTATCAGTATCGTCCAACGCTCTTAATTTTGGTTGGTGAAACCAACTCACTTAAGAGATATTATTTACTGGCAACATGTATATCTTGTCTCTACATTGTCTATTAATTGTGTGTTTGTTGTTTTTGTTTTACATTTTTTTATATCTTGGATTTTGTTGAACGTTTTAACTCACATGAATAATTGAGTGCAAGCTATGAGAAAGTAATATGCTCATTAATATGAAATTCATGTATTTGTTGTACAGAGTACCTTGAATGTTAACCCAAAGATCGACGAAAATAATGAATATTTTTTTTTACTTATGCAGTTAAGGTTGTCTATCTAAAACAAAATGACAAATTGCACCTACTCTGAATAAGAGAGGTGATATCACTGTAGTCTGTCCCAAGTTATTGCTTCCATCATTTTTTGATAATTTTTAATAAAAATACACATACCTGTGAAAGACATGCTGTTGAAAACGATAAAAGGAAAAATATCCAAGATATCTTCATTGACAAATTATCATTTTTCAGTCATAAAAGTTCACAGGAACGAAAACAAATTTCTTACGGAGATTTATAATGGGAAATGTTTACATCTTTTCTCCAATCGGAAGTTCTCGGGACACCTCGCGCAATTTTTCAACGTTATCATCCGGGCTTAATTATTGCTGATGCAATGCAAAATTCCCGTAGACTTTCTATTTAGGGATGTGTATTGAAACCTGAAGCGGTAGAGGGGGCGTTTCAAAACAAGATAATCTGGACATTTTTCATATAAGTGGATGAACGTAGTTTGGGCACAAAGGTATTTATGATTATCGAAATATCAAGCAAAATGTGGTGGAAGCAAAAACTCGGGACAAAGTATAAACGAAATTACGGTATGTCAAGACAAAATGCATTACTAAGATAGATACTAAAATTGTATCACTGGAAAAAAATCATTTGCTTGAACTTCTTCATTTCACGATTTGCAATAACTTTATATCGATAGATATATTTATTTTTTTAATGTTATAAATACCGACAGAATATATCTCGTTTTAAACAAAATGCTGAACTTTTAATATCTGTTGTATTTAAATCAAAGTTTACATCAGGACTGCCAAATGAAATAAAGAAATGTGAGTGCATTGCGCCAATGATTCAGAGGCGTCTCAGTATCTTGGAAAAAACAGCTATGTATATTTATATACAGTACCAATCAGACCCAACCTAACATCTACAGTATATACAGTACCGATCAGACCCAACCTGACACCTACAGTATATACAGTACCGATCAGACCCAACCTAACAACTATAGTATATACAGTACCGATCAGACCCAACCTAACATCTACAGTATATACAGTGCCGATCAGACCCAACCTAACATCAACAGTATATACGGTACCGATCAGACCCAACCTAACATCTACAGTATATACAGTACCGACCAGACCCAACATAACACCTACAGTATATACGGTACCGATCAGACCCAACCTAACATCTACAGTATATACAGTGCCGATCAGACCCAACCTAACATCTACAGTATATACAGTACCTAACACCTACAGTATATACAGTACCGATCAGACCCAACCTAACATCTACAGTATATACAGTGCCGATCAGACCCAACCTAACATCTACAGTATATACAGTACCTATCAACCTAACATCTACAGTATATACAGTGCCGATCAGACCCAACCTAACAACTACAGTATATACAGTACCTATCAACCTAACATCTACAGTATATACAGTGCCGATCAGACCCAACCTAACATCTACAGTATATACAGTACCGATCAGACCCAACCTAACTTCTACAGTATATACAATAACGATCCGACCCAACCTAACAACTACAGTATATACAGTACCGATCAGACCCAACCTAACATCTACAGTATATACAGTGCCGATCAGACCCAACTTAACAAATACAGTATATACAGTACCTATCAACCTAACATCTACAGTATATACAGTGCCGATCAGACCCAACCTAACATCTACAGTATATACAGTGCCGATCAGACCCAACCTAACAACTACAGTATATACAGTACCGATCAGACCCAACCTAACAACTACAGTATATACAGTACCGATCAGACCCAACCTAACATCTACAGTATATACAGTGCCGATCAGACCCAACCTAACAACTACAGTATATACAGTACCTATCAACCTAACATCTACAGTATATACAGTGCCGATCAGACCCAACCTAACAACTACAGTATATACAGTACCTATCAACCTAACATCTACAGTATATACAGTACCGATCAGACCCAACCTAACACCTACAGTATATACAGTACCGATCAGACCCAACCTAACAACTACAGCATATACAGTACCGATCAGACCCAACCTAACATCTACAGTATATACAGTACCGATCAGACCCAACCTAACTTCTACAGTATATACAATAACGATCCGACCCAACCTAACAACTACAGTATATACAGTACCGATCAGACCCAACCTAACATCTACAGTATATACAGTGCCGATCAGACCCAACTTAATAAATACAGTATATACAGTACCTATCAACCTAACATCTACAGTATATACAGTGCCGATCAGACCCAACCTAACATCTACAGTATATACAGTGCCGATCAGACCCAACCTAACAACTACAGTATATACAGTACCGATCAGACCCAACCTAACAACTACAGTATATACAGTACCGATCAGACCCTACCTAACAACTACAGTATATACAGTACCGATCAGACCCAACCTAATACCTACAGTATATACAGTACCTATCAACCTAACATCTACAGTATATACAGTGCCGATCAGACCCAACCTAACAACTACAGTATATACAGTACCGATCAGACCCAACCTAACAACTACAGTATATACAGTACCGATCAGACCCAACCTAACATCTACAGTATATACAGTACCGATCAAACCCAACCTAACTTCTACAGTATATACAATAACGATCCGACCCAACCTAACAACTTCAGTATATACAGTACCGATCAGAACCAACCTAACATCTACAGTATATACAGTGCCGATCAGACCCAACCTAACAACTACAGTATATACAGTACCTATCAACCTAACATCTACAGTATATACAGTGCCGATCAGACCCAACCTAATACCTACAGTATATACAGTACCTATCAACCTAACACCTACAGTATATACAGTGCCGATCAGACCCAACCTAACAACTACAGTATATACAGTACCTATCAACCTAAAATCTACAGTATATACAGTACCGATCAGACCCAACCTAACACCTACAGTATATACAGTACCTATCAACCTAACACCTACAGTATATACAGTGCCGATCAGACCCAACCTAACAACTACAGTATATACAGTACCTATCAACCTAACACCTACAGTATATACAGTACCGATTAGACCCAACCTAACATCTACAGTATATACAGTGCCGATCAGACCCAACCTAACAACTACAGTATATACAGTACCGATCAGACCCAACCTAACAACTACAGTATATACAGTACCGATCAGACCCAACCTAACAACTACAGTATATACAGTACCGATCAGACCCAACCTAACACCTACAGTATATACAGTACCTATCAACCTAACATCTACAGTATATACAGTACCGATCAGACCCAACCTAACACCTACAGTATATACGGTACCGATCAGACCCAACCTAACATCTACAGTATATACAGTACCGATCAGAACTAACCTAACATCTACAGTATATACAGTACCGATCAGACCCAACCTAACACCTACAGTATATACAGTACCGATCAGACCCAACCTAACATCTACAGTATATACAGTACCGATCTGACCCAACCTAACAGCTACAGTATAAACAGTGCCGATCAGACCCAACCTAACACCTACAGTATATACAGTACCGATCAGACCCAACCTAACACCTACAGTATATACAGTACCGATCAGACCCAACCTAACATCTACAGTATATACAGTACCGATCAGAACTAACCTAACATCTACAGTATATACAGTACCGATCAGACCCAACCTAACACCTACAGTATATACAGTACCGATCAGACCCAACCTAACATCTACAGTATATACAGTACCGATCTGACCCAACCTAACAGCTACAGTATAAACAGTGCCGATCAGACCCAACCTAACACCTACAGTATATACAGTACCGATCAGACCGGGTTTACTTAGGGTTTACTCTGGGTTTGCTTTTTGAAAATTTGGGTCCACTCGTGGTTTACTTTAGGTTTACTCGGGGTTTACTTTGAGTTTACTTCGAAAATGCTTTTGAGGTCAACTGTACGTACTGAAGTTTGAAGCAGACCCGTCTTTTATCTAACCATCCTACTGTCTGTAATTCCTGCCCCTTGTATATTCCGAATACACAGTTAGTGTGTGCTTTCAGGGGTATACTTCTGACAGGGTTTACTCTCTGTGTCCATTCTGGGTTTACTTTGGGTTTACTTTGGATTTACTCTGGGTCCACTCTAGTAAACCCAGATTAAACCAAGAGTAAACCCAGAAAGTAAACCCAGGGTTTAGTTGTGGTTTACTTTCTGTTAGGTTGGGTCTGATCGGTACTGTATGTATAAATTGGTTTTTTGTATACTGTAATTCGAGTGTGAATAAAAGTTTGTTTAGAATATTTGTGAAAAAAAAACAATTTCATAATAAAAAGATGAACATTTATTGCTACACAAATTTTACGGAACATCACTTAAATTTCGCACTTATAATACATATATAATACAGTACATTGTCAAACATTGATCTGATGTATACAAATTTGCAGCACAACAACGATCTGATGAATTCGCAGCACTGTTAAGGTCTACTTTGTGGTCGCGCCGACCAGATAGTACGGGAAATGTTAATTATAACATCACACAAAACAACAAGTCATCAGAAATGCTCAAAAATAAAGTAATTCCCGAATGTTATGGGTGCGAACACATTAAACTACATTAAAAATTACCTCTGCGTGCAACTTTGTAGTCAAATAAGTCCAACAACGTTAAATATAAACAACTGACTGATCGCGATGCACTTCTCGATGTGACGTCATACTGTAAATTTTGACGCATATTATGTGTAGAGAGAGGCGGATCAATCAATTGTTTAACATGGGAAAATGCATTTTATAAATAAACGGAGTATAATCTTAAAACAATTATTATACCATTAAATCATATTTTTTATGCTTGTTTTAATCAAGTATGTATTAATTTTTTAGAGCGTGTATTATTTCTTTTCTAGAGTGTTTAATGTACAAGTTCGACGTGTTTGACATCGGGAAACCTATCTAAATCCGCTTTTTACAAGGGCATACACTGAACAGATTATTACGATCTTTTGGATATAAAATAAGGAATGTTTAATATATTAAAAAGTGTTGCTGCTTCGATGAAATCTATAGAATGAATTAATAAATACGTAAAATATTAAGTGAAGGTCATATAAATTTCACCCGGAGCTCATTTATTTGATATTTACTCTAATAAAAGATGAACTCTATACAAAGCAGCAGCACTTTTCAGAATCTACTAGATATGTAGAATTTAATTATCATTTAAATTTTTAATTCAAATAAGGGTATGCCCTTGTAATATTGAAATTTGTTTATGACCTCCATTCGGGAGAATCATCAATACATATCACGTGACTGTCCATTCAGAGGACCATACTAAGTGTCATACAAAGTGGCATTCACTATGCTGTTTCTTTTAGTATCAAATTTATATTATGATAAAATAACATTACATAAATATTTTCTAAAAATAGATGCATCGTTTTATGAACGTTTAAATCCGTTGATATTTTCATAGTAAGCCTTAACAGTGCTGCGTTGACAAGAAAAAGCAGCAGTACCATACATATTTATGCAAACATTAATGTATATAAATATCTTAAATAATCAGAAAGTCACCGATGAAGATAGAGCACGGGTTTATTTCCGTTTAAGAAAGCTCTTATAACATGAATATGGTTTGCTGAAATGAAAATGGAACAAAATGACAAAGTTTAAAAACTAAGTAACAAGATAATCTAATTTTTAAAATATCTAATAACAAATAACTGTTTAAAAGACACTGTTTGGAAGTTAAAGAATTTTGAGAACTCTACCATAAACCTTAAACAATAATTTTAATTTAAGTATGAAATAAATTATCAAATGATTATAAACTGTTTGGCTTAATTTTGTTTAGAGCTGATAAGATCAAACTTTAAATTACAAAACTGTTATCCCAGATACAAGCACATCTTTGGCCCAATCTCACAATATGGTTGTATTATCGCCGTTGGGTATCTTAATTGGGCCAACGGTGGTCCAACATGAAATATTGATAGTTGGTTATGTATTATGAGGCCAATGTTGGGCTAACTGTTGGCACAATATCATAAAACTCTTGTAGTTAGAGAGAGTATTGTTGGGGGTTGACATCGGCCCTGGGTTGGCCCAATGTCATGAATCTGGCTAAGCATCATGGGTAAACAACATCCGGGCTACTTTTCGTAATATCGTACCTGCGCCATTTTTCATTTGACATGAGAGTAATGAGACCGATACCTTGCATATCAGCATCCAAAACGTAAGTATTTATGGGAAAGGGAACAACTTTTCTTCCAAGGATTGTCTTAAAAGACAGTCATTGATTGTAAGTAGAATTAAAAGGTTATTTACCAGATATTTTAGTATAAACATCTTTACTTTAGCAAGAATGATTTAGGCTCAATGACTTGATATTCTTGTTAAATTCTTATTTGAAAACTTAAACAAATAGTGATATACATGTACTTATAAATTTAATCGTAATGTATGTTAACTCTTTACTGAGAAAAGAAACAAATGTTTTTACTACTAAATACTACAGTTTTTAGAGATCGTTCGAAAAAACAAAGCAACGGCTGATTCTATAAATAAAGGACATTGAGAACAATATCAATGGAGAGAAATGCCGAAGAGAGGGGGAAGGAAGTAACGGGCATTACCGCAGAGAAGAAAAGAAGGGAGAAGGAGACTCGGTAGAGGGAGCAGATGGAAAGTGGCAGTGCATAATTTTTAATATTTTGAAAAATACTATGGCATACCTGTGGTTTTAACCTCTTTGTTTTTTTAGACTTGCTTATTGATATCTTAAGTTTACTGAGCTTGTGCATTCACATTAGAGCAGGGATAAAACCATACATGTATTACTACAAGTGAGCATTAACTTCTTGTTTTGTTTTTTAATAAATGTTTTCTTCATGAAGTGCATTCATGAGCGATAAGAAATACAATTTAACTATATATTACTCTTTTCTTTTTGCTCAGGTATTTTTTGTTTTATATTGAAAGAATACAGTGGTCCAACAATGGCCCAATATTGTACGTTTCATTGGCCCCACAATAAGACAACAAGTTGGTTCGATTAAGGGCCGATGAGCAAATTGCGGTTGGCCCAATGTTAATTGCTTACAATGGCCCAACCGTACAAAAGTGACGTTTGCCCAATATTAAAAGAATACAGTGGCCCAACAATGGCCCAATATTGTCTGTTACATTGGCCCAACAATAAGCCAACAAGTTGGTCTGATTAATGGCCGATGAGCAAATTGCCGCTGGCCCAGGAGCATTGTTGGCCCAACAAAGGTCCAATGACGTCCTGCTATCAGGGATGCTACATCAAAAATCGTAAAATATATGGGGATACATTTTGTTAAAATTTCATTCATATTTTTACTGCAAGTTTTGTCATCAAAGCCATTTTTCAAGATATGGATAGCATAACCCTGATTAACAGTTCCACATCCTCCGCTGTATGTGTCAGTGCACTGAACTATCAAATTCAATACTTTTATTACAATTGCTGTAGCAGCAGTTTACATATACGTCGTAGGTTGCTTTTCTTTATGCGCAATAAATGGTACAAAAAAATAGCTCTGTACTTGAGTTAACATAATGGTTCCAGATAACATGATTTAATCTTGATAACAGCTATGTATAATACTCTTACAAAGGACAAATGCGTCCAATTCTTAGTTAACGATCAATGTCAGTATAGAGATAAAAGCACCAAAGCTCCAGATGTTGACATTAGCAAAATGTTGATACAAAGTTGAAAGCTCCATAAAAATGATGGCTTTAATTTGCGTTGTTCGATGAATCTTGATAACAGCTATGTATAATTCTCTTACAAAGGACAAATGATTCCAATTCTAAGTTAACGATCAATGTCAGTATAGAGGTAAAAGCACCAAAGCTCCAGATGTTGACATTAGCAAAATGTTGATACAAAGTTGAAAGCTCTATAAAAATGATGGCTTTGCGTTGTTCGATGAAATTTTGACTGAAATAATATGATACTATAGATGTTTAATTAAACATTGAAAAAGTTTGTGATATGGGATTTTGTTTCATCTCATTAAATCTCTGAAACTTTTAAATAAGCCTTGACTTTTGAAACAACGTGACTTGTAAACGGCTGACGAATCTACATTTTTTTAGCAATTGATCTTCAGTCCACGAGCTGATTATATTATTCAAATATGACTGATAATTATCTTTAATCCAAAATCATTTCATCTAAATGTATGAGATTCTATGTAAAGGCTTATGTTTAGGTAAATCCCCAATCTCAAATCAAGCTGGGACTTCGAAAGGGCCATGACGCAGTGCTTGAAATGTATAGAGATATTCGAGGTCATTCACCATCTTTTAATTCATTTTCATTTCCTTATTTATTGTTAAGTCGTTTACCATCATAAAATTATGTTTTCAAAATGTGTTTATTGTAAGATAACTAACTAAGATTTGTACTTGGTCCGTAAAAATGGGGGAGGGGTGTTATAAAGTATAAATAATGTGTTTTAAAAACAAATGTTTTGACATTTCTCTCCAGATTGAAATCATAGTTTACCTGGAATTTCTTCATTAGTGACAAAATGCTCCATTTCTAAAAAAAAAAAAGAAGACAAAACAGGAGATACAATACAATACAATTGCATTACATCAAAGTAAGATCTGATCAGAGATAAATTATGAAGATATATGTGTTTTCTTTTACATTTATAACAATGCAACCGTCAAACTGTAAACACTTGCGGAGACGTCAAATATATGACCTTTCAGCCCGTTAAAAAGAGCACACAGAAATGAAAGTTTTGATGTTCTATAGTTTATATGAGCAAACATGTATACCTCCGACTTTAAAGAATTGTTCTAAACAGTTTCCTGCAGCATTACAGCATGAATAGTTGCCTGAAGCGCTGTCATAACAGACCCTCAATAATTTTGAACCATTCACTACTTCAGTTTGATTACCAGGGATCTAAAAATATACAATTTAAGAAATTAGTGTTTCGATATGGTTATTTCGAAAAGACCTTACCTTAAAATTGAATTCAGAAATAACATAAAATAAGTGCCTCAACTTAAGATTAATTTTTTTTTCTTGAAATATATGAGAAATATTTAAATGAACTGCTATCAAAGTCAATATCACACACACACACACACACACACACACACACACACACACACACACACACACACACACGCGCGCGCGCGCGCGCGCGCGCACGTTATTTACTTAAAAGACGTATAAACTGATTCACATAATGTTTGTTTTACTGTCATTTTTAATGTTAAGGTTTTACTCTTCATGTACAGAGTAGTAAAAAACAAAGTGATTCATAAGCTATTTGTACTCACACAATCTTGGATAACGTTTGTGCTGTGTATATTGTAAAACCGTCTTATCAGAGTAGATTTAGTATAGATATGGGTTTATATGAAGCTGCAATGTAATGGATTTTTTCGTTCTTTGTATATTTGAACATTATGGCATGGTTTTCTTGTTTACAATCATATGCTTGTTTTGTGTTTTATGCTAGTATGAAGGTACATGTAGTTACCATTACAGAAACAAAACATACCCAGTGCGTTCAAAATGCTTCATTGATGCTCCATGCGGGTATAAAGGAAGAAATAGTATAACCCGCATTAGCAGGGTATGTAGTTATCGCTTCGATAATAATTACCTTCATGGTCCAAATAAGCAGCACAAAAGAAAACATTTTATTGTTCATTTTTATACCAATCTTTGAATCATTACTTTAATTATCCATACAAAGAAAGTAAAAGTACATTAATTATTATTATTGTCGATTGAAACTTCACACAGAGGGAACATCCAATTTACCATATATGTGAAGGTTGCCATAGTAAATACTGGTCTACTTGGAAGTCTGAGGTCATTCTGTGCAAGTCCGTTCATGCTCTCATTGCTTTAGCTTTGGTCGATCAAGAGACCAATAACCACGGAACTTAATCAATTCTAATCATGAGGCAGATTTACAGAGATGTGTTTTTCCTGCATGTTTTCTGTTGATTGATAAATACAGCCACCATGTGAAGATTAACGATTACAGATTGTGCAAGTCAAGGGGACGTGCATAAAATATATCTTTAAGGAACTTTTAGGATTGACAATTTCATTTTTCACAGTTTTACAGAATAAATAGCATGGTTTTTAAAATGATCTTTTCATATATAAAAAAAATACAGAGACAAATAAGTACTAGAGTGTTTTGAACTTTCCGAAACAAAAATTTGGACATTTTAATCAGACTGATGAAAAACTTAACGTCACATATTGAGGCTATGACTTCATACTTAAATTGCCCACCAAAAATTAATTGGTGGTCTAAACCCACCTAGATTGAGACTTAACAACATTAAAAATAAGAAAAAATCATTATAATGTCAAGAGAGATTTTAAAGCTTAAGCTAATATACCTTTTACATCATTAGTTTATCACAATCGTCTTCTAAAAAGTTAATAAACATGTGGATAACAATATAAGGTTGACATTGCTATTACAAGGATGAAGTGAGAACAATGTACCTTTAATATCCCATTATCTCCCGTATAACATGTTGTTACTGCACACTTTTCCACTTCTTTAGGTTTTTCAAAACAAACATCTACAATAAAATACAATATGTATGCTACATACAGATGAATTTTATGTTAACTTATTATAGAATATCATAAATAGCAATTCAGTTATGTCTATAAATATATCTGCATGAAAATAGTATAAATCAATATGTAGAATTATTCATGAAGAATTCTTACACCAACAGAAAAGCAAAAAATTATACACTGTTATATGTATTTTATATTAATCAAGAGTAGATAGAGAGCCAAGTTAATGATATATTATACATTATAAAAACTGAACACGACTAACAAATAAATAGCCATATGTCATTCTAATCCACCTATCTTTTATATCATCACATAGGTTAACATGTATAAACCCTTTCCAAATATTACACCTGATTTTTAACTTAGAACTCATGGTCAACTAGTTGTTTAAATAAAAGGTAAGTTATGTAAGTTATTTAACGACAGTCCCATTGAGTATCCTATGCACCTGTAATATATAATTTATAGTGTAATCGTAACACTATGCATTAATACAGAAACCCGTATCAAATGTGCCGAAATGAAAACCAACTGGAAAGTATGATATTTTTCAACAAAGCAGAGTTTGCATTGAACAGCTCAAATTACCTTGTACTTCTAGGTCTATAATATGTTCTGTGAGTGTTCCAACATATTTTACATAGTTGATAACTAAATGGTACTGTTGTTGATCACTTTTCCTTAAATTCGTGAGATTTAAGGTAGCAGGTTCCTCAGGGTTGTGAAATGTTCGATTCTGAACCTGGTGCTCTTCATGAAAATAAAATTCAAGCTCTGAAGAAATGTTAGGTTCAAACTTGGCAAAGCTGGGATCTTTGTAAACGCCCCGGACTTTGTTCCATACGTAGGTCTTCACCTCTTTGCCAGCTACCAGTTTGGGTTTAAACTCCATGGTAACATTTCCACCTCACATCCTCTGACAGTTTCCCTATTTTGGGCAAATGCTGGAAGAAATTGGAAGACGAAATAAAATAAAGGTATCCTCCGGATGTTGAAAAGAGGATACACATATTATTCTTTCACTTTTAAAATATAGATGTGAATGTATAGTTAAAGTGTACGATTCAGAAAGAAGATGAGCTATTGCGCATATGTGTTACTGTTCATGAAAATGGACATATATCAATAAATTGACAGATCATGACTTTAAACATACCTATGCATCATAAGATCAAGAAAGTAATTTGTTGGTAAACAGTAATTTTGTTATTACTAAGCTGTTTTACAAGGGTTGTCCAAACAACTGGTAAGAATAATTTTAATATAGAAATGTTTGTAATAGATGTAACACTTCAAAATATATTTTGAATAACCTGAAGACTCAGAAAATATCTTTTGTTTCCTAATTATTCTTTTTATAACAAATGTAAACAGCTTAAATCTATTAAACATAGCGATGACATTATAATAAGAATGCGAAGAGATATCGTTTGAACACTTAAATGTTTTTCTCTAAGGTCCATGAATGTATTGAGAAGTACAAGAGACTTAAATTAAGACCTTTCTTGAAATATGCATCAAATAAAAAAGAAAAGGTTTAACAATTTTGAATAAATAAATCATATAACAACACAAAAGAACAACACATACTCTTGTTAAAAAATGTTTTGTTTAAGATGATTCTAAATACGAATATTATTATCTTATACAAATTATACAACACAAAAATTCCTTCAGTTGAACTAATTTACTTTTGAAAATATGTTTCAATTTTATTTAATTAATTCTTAAATTACACATTATTGCCATTTAACTTGTTCAACTCATTCTCTCTCTCTCTCTCTCTCTCTCTCTCTCTCTCTCTCTCTCTCTCTCTCTCTCTCTCTCTCTCTCTATATATATATATATATATATATATATATATATATATATATATATATATATATATATATTTCTCTCTCTCTCTCTTTGCAAAAAAGCCAGAGCCAATCAAAAAACGCAAAGCTACTTTGTGCTTTCACATCATATAACCGACCGCATTCACGCAGATGGTACTCATATTTTAAAACAAGAAAACATAAAATTGCCGAAATATCTTGTTAAAGTCAATGTAAAAAAAATAAAAAATCCATTAAGCACTATTAACCCAAAGTTACCAAATCAAACAGTTGGAAAACATAAACTATATCATTCTTGTTAACATTGTTACTTTACTTGGAGAAAAACAGTTTCAGTGAAAACAATATTTGCCCTTACTTTTCGGAAATCAAGTTTATGATGTATGTAAATGTTAAAAGCTTACTGTATTTTACGGAAGTAGATTTTATCAATTGATAGTTTACCAATGTAAGGAGGAAAAAACTAAATCGCATTTGTCATCTGTTTTCACCATGACCTTTCATGTTGCTTTGAAGGGGCATAAAGTAATGATAAACTAACAATAAATCATTCACTTGAACTCCAGCCTTTCATATTTACCACATAGAAGATGATCGAATCGGTCAACATCTCAGATGTGGAGTTTGTAACAACCTTTATATGTACACACTTATAGCAATTTTGTTGCAGCAAATATAAGGCACGTCATTTTTAAATCACCTGTCTAGGGTGTTGTATTATATATTTGTAAATTAAACTATTTAAGAGTATGTTTTATTTCAATGTTGCAATATTGTAATTCTTTACTGAAGATTCCTAATGAAACGCGAGGAATTAATATCCGCGTAAAATCGCGAGAAGCACACCTCGCGCAATTTAAAATCTCGCTTTTATTTTTCGGACATATGTAAACTAAATGAAACGATGTTAACAATTCGGTGTTCGTAATTATATATTTTCGCGATTTGATGCAAACCGGTTGAATCGCGGAATTAAGTACTCGCGTAAATTAAGAAATCTAAAGTATTCATTCCCTCTTCACTCTAACGAAGAATGAAAACAATACATCTTTATCCACCCACGTCAAAAAACTGAGCGCAAGCAAACGCCAAATTCTTTTGGAGCAGGCTCCAATATTTGCTTTTGTAACCAATCAACAGGTTTCGGTTTCAGTTGAACAAGTGAAAAAACGGATAACATCGCGCGTTCTGTGGATCACAGAAATTTATGTATCAATTGTATCCGGAAATCGGTGTTTTTTACAGATTAAGAATAGGAATTTGTTTACTCCAAACACTTATTATTTAAAAGTAAACGGACATAACTTACGTCTAGTGAATCATGCAAAAGGTAAAAACCGCAAAATATACCACGTTCTAATTTCAAGAAAGCAGTGAAAAATTTTTACTAGAACTGTTTATCTTCTGTCGCCCGGTACGCAATTGTACCCAATTGTATGACGGAAACTTTACAGGAAAAGATTTATGGAGGTTATTTCATTCTCAAAGCCCAGGAACATGAACTCTTTATATTTATGAATTCGTAAACAAGAAATTCAGATTGACGGTTTGTTATTGTCATTTTTTTTATCAATCTTAATTAGTTGTGGATACTGCGTGCATTGTCCAAAATTTTTTTTTTTATATTTGTATATACATCTATAACAAAATGATACAATTAAAAGGATATTGAATAATCAGTCTACGCGTCCCTTTACTAGAATAAATTATTCAAGGTGTGTATTTATGTTCATGATGTTGATAGATGGTTAAAATCTTCTGATTTTAAACAAGAGAACTTATGTTTTATTATATTTTCTTTTGAATTTGAAATAATATCATTTAGTTGTTTATCAAGGCTACGATTTTTTTTTGACTCACACTGTATAAATGTATACTTCCATAGGACAAAAATAATTTCCATTTCTTCGCTAATAAATTAGAGGCGTGTTTTTATTTTCAGAAACATATAGAAGTCATCCTACGTGTTCATACAAAGATATTGTTGTTTTAAAATGTCTTTAAAAATGAGGTACATTATTTGCTATACAAAATTAAACAACAATTATTATTTCACTTTTCGCACATTTGGTAACACAATACAATGTCAAACACTTATCTGATGTGTACAAGTTTATGGTAGATCACTTATCCTCAAATGATCTGGCAACACAAAACAGTAGTAATATTTATAGTAATACCGAAGTTCCTGAAATAATGATTTAATCTAGATAGCAGCTACGTACAATCCTCTTCCGAAGAACAAATCTGTCCAAGTCTGAGAAGTGGATCGATGTTAATATAGGGATGAAAACATCAAGGCACCAAATGTTGACATTAGCAAAATGTTGAAACAAAGTTGAAAGCTCCATAAAAATGTTGATTTTGCGGTGTTCACTAAAATATAAAAAAAACACTGTGAGTTATAAACAGTGTATATGTTAACTGAGAAATAATAGAAGTATATTAGAGGAGGTTATCATTATAAGGTTTCTCTATCTTTCATCTAATATCTGTACATTGATAATACACGTCTTTACAACTAGTGTTTACTTTTGATCATTTGTAAACGGATTGGGAACTTAAAATTTCAAACAATTTATTTTCACAATATGAACTAAACGTTCAAATGTGAAGTATCATTCAAAAGACAAATTGTCCAAGGATATTTGGTTCTATGAAAAGTGTAACGTTTAGGTAACTCTCCATTCCATTTACGTATTCAACCGAGGACTTCAAAAGACCAATTTCGAGTCTTTCAAATATATTGAGAGGGTCGAGGGCATAAACCGACTGTACATTTTTTATATTTCTGTTAATTCATTATTCAGGCGATATTACAAAAAAACTTATCAAATTTAGGTTATTAATATGTTAAACATAGATATTTCAGATAAAAAAAAAAACAATTTAAAAAAAACAACTTAAATTTGTTTTATTTTGGTATGTTCAATTGTAGTTGATATGATAAAAGCAAATAGAGAGAATAATTTGCTCAAGTATAATATGTGTTTAAAAAAAAAACAGTATATTTTTCCATTTTTATCATCATGTGACACCAAAGGTTACCTGCCATAATATCTCCATTACTGAGGAATTGATAAATTCCTGAAAAACAAAGAGATATTTAAGAATGGCATATGATCATATGTAGATTTTAGCAGCCGAATACGATCATTGACAATTTAATGTTTTAATTTAACAAAACGTTATTTTTAAAGCTATATTGTGTTAGTAATACAAAATATGAATGTGAATTGTTTTCGACTTAGATAAACTATTAGTCACTGATGGTCAACAAAAAGTCGGGCTATTAAAGTTTATCGAATGCAAGGCGAAGATTTTTTAAACCGATTTGTTTCAGTAAGCTAGCAGTAACAAAACCTAATACTGTGGAATCATTAGATTTCGTGGTGGCTAAATTTTCGTGGAATTCGTGGGTACCTTTAATCCACGAATTAACATCCTCCAAATTAGGATAATTTAGTCATATTTCCTTTTTTTTAGGTACAATATAAAACACGAAATTATGTCCCCAGAACCTGTAAAATTTGAACAATCCAGGAAAATTGGCCCCCACGAATTTAAATGATTCTACAGTAATTGTTTTGTTTTCTTGCTAAAGAGAGAGAGAGAGAGAGAGAGAGAGAGAGAGAGAGAGAGAGAGAGAGAGAGAGAAATAGAGAGAGAGAGAGAGAGAAATCATGGCTGCCATGTTGCTATTTAAAATTTGCTTTCTCCGACTATTGAAATACAGACGGTAGTTACTGTGAAATCATTTTTTTTTCGTGGTGGTCAATGTTCGTGAGTAGTAAAAGGTTTCCCAGTTCGTGGGGACGTAATTTCGATGTAAGTGTAATCGGGATAATTTTAATCAATATTACACAAATGACAGTATATACGGTAGGTTCGTGGGGATGTAAATTTGTGGGCAGTGGTTATCTACGAAAGCAACAAACATTGGTACTTCGCGAACAATAATGATTCCAAAGTTCCTGGCGCCATTGTAGTCCGAGGAAAACCAAACGTAGATAGACTTTATAGTTTGATAAATTTAAAATACCTTTTGGTTCTCGTAAGGGTAATTGTTGACAGATCCCTATAGCATTACAGAATAAGTAGTCTCCTGAAAGAAAACACTCAGAAATTGTAACAACTGCTTTTCAAAGTCGTTTTATGATCAGTTTATAATACCTTACCTCTGGATTCTTGTAAGATAAGTTGTGGACACAGATAGATGGATTCTTCTTAGTCTTGGTAGAGACAGTTTCCAGCAGCATTGCAACATGAATAGACGCCTGAAGCAATGTCCTCACAAACCTTCACTTGTCTATAACCATTCACTGTTTCAAGTTGGTTGCCAAGTGTCTAGTAAATACATTTAGGAAATCATTAAGGGGTGTTGATAGACTTACTTCACTGTAGTCTGATCAAATCCTTACCCTGTATATATTCTATAGGTATTTCTCTCTCTAACTATTTTAATTTTTAAACTTTAGCAAACAAAGTTTAGTATTTTCAATGTCAAATATGGCAAAGATTTAAAAGTTATCTCATAGCAGAACCGTGTAATATCTTTGTCACTGTTTATCTGGTTATAAAAGGGATATTTTTTAGGGGGGGTTGTTCTGTTTTGTTTTGTTTCGTTTTTTTTAAGGGGGGTTAAGTTTTTTTGTTTCTATTGAGTGTTTTGAGGTTATTTTGGTTTCTTTTGCTTATTGCTGCTATTTTAATTGATTTACATTTGACATTAGAGAAACTGTTTTGCTCCAGATCGGGAAATATCAAATTTGTTTTTTTTATTAAAGCACAATATCTTCTTATGAAGCTATAGCTAATGTCGTTCATCGTTTTTCGGTATTTTCAAGCTTTTCTATAATTCTAACTGCCTGGTTGTCAGCAAAACTAAAATAGTTTGTGGTCCATTAGATTAATAGATATGTATTTTAAAGAAGTCATTTTAAATGTTATTTTCATAACTGTCAAAACTGAGATATAATGAAAACCACAGAGCCTAATATATGTTAAATGATAAACTATAATTAGTTTTTTCTGACATTTTTAAAGTGAAAATCGGCCATGAGCTTTTTCAGTCAAACATTAATATTTACCTTCAGAGTTCCATTTTTCCCTGTGTAGCATTTTGATTTTAAACACTTCTCAGCTTCTTTGGCTTTATCGAAGCAGAGTTCTACAATAATAACATTGTACCACAGTTCATACCCAAGAGAATTTGTGTGAATAATTGATTCATAAGATAGAAGGTGGACTATTCAAAAATACTATGTGAATGAAAGTATGTTGTTTTGAAAAACAATATTGCTTATATTGACGGTTTGTTATTGTCCTGTTTTCATTGACAAACAGTATGTAAAACATCAATAAATCGGTCTGCGTTTTTTGTGGTACCTGTTTAGACAAAAAAAACAAAACACATCTAACAATGATATAAAACCGCATGAATAACCTTGAACTTCTAGGTTCACAGTAGAAAACGACGAGTGTAAAATGTTCTGATAGGCGGTATTTAAGATGTACTTTTGTTCATCACTTTTTCTCAGATTCGTTAGGTATAATGTTGCTGGCTCATCCGGATGGTGAAATATTCGACCGTTGGAATGGTGTTCATCTTCATAAAATGTTTGAAAGCTACCTGGTTCTGAAGGCACAAATTTAGCAAAACTAGGATCCTTGTATGGAACTCGATTTTTGATCCAGAAATAGGACAAAATTTTCATGTGTGGGAAAATAGCTGGTTTAAACTTCAAAGTCACGTTGCCAGCAAAGCAGGCTCTAATAGTTTCTTCTTTTTGGGGAAAATACTGGAAAATTTTGTTAACAAAAATTGTCGAAGTTTATCATTCAGAAATATTCATAACTAATATAAAATATTTGCATGATGACGTTGATACGATAGATACTTTTAAATCTAAGATGGATATTAAATTAAGTAACATAATGTTGATTCGTTGAGGCATTTCAGTTTCTTCAAAACATTTTATCACGTTCTATATTAAAAAAGTGGTTTATTTTTTACATAACCACAGTACTGTTTATTAGAGGTTATCTAGCATTTGTATATTGTAACATAGCTCTGATATCTGAATGCACCAGTGTATTATAAGTTTGTTTGATATACTACAATTTATTTCAAAACTCCATTTATTTGTAATGATCGAAAAGTTCATGAAACCGACATTTCGTTCCAGTTGCAGACCCCCTCTAAACACGCAACCCGACTTTTCACGCAACCCGTGATTTATTTTAATTTATTACGACAGCATTAAAAAGATGAAAGATACCCTATACCTACAAAACAAGATACAAGATACCTACAAAACTGTACTAAATGATGTTTTTGGAGCTATTTTAGCGCATTGTCTCCAAACTCTTCATCAAAATCAACACAATGCCGATGAAACATTTAAATGAAGATAGAGTTAACTTTTGATGTAAAATACAAACCCGAAGTCAAGAGCATCAGCGTAAGTTAACTACAAATCATATTTGTTTCCTGTTTTTGAGACAAGATGGAGCTCTCTTGCAGTTTCGTTTGATGCAGAATTGCAGGTCAGCTAGTACAACGACGTTAATTTATCTGAGTTCTAGTGAATTCGTTTGATGCAGAATTGCAGGTCAGCTAGTACAACGACGTTAATTTATCTGAGTTCTAGTGAATTCGTCCCTTGTTTGAATTGGTACCGACATTGCGCGTTAGGTTTAAAAACTCATTGGCACTTCAGATAGGTAAAGGTAGCTACTAGAAGTAGGCTAGTAAAAGTAAAAAAAGCAAGCTACTGGTAACTATATGAATGAAAAATGACAATATCATTTAAACAAACTGTCAACCATCTCAAAAATCCATAAAGTGAAATACAAAGTCAAAGCAAAGCAACACGGACCACCACAAAATTAGAGGTGGGATCAGGTGCCAATGAGGAGTAAGCATACCCTACCGACCGGTCGCACCCGCCCGCCGTGTGCTTGCTATTAGTAATTAGTTACCTGTAACTGGCTACCATTTTTTAACTGTTACATTAATTAATTTAAAACATTTTTAGATATGAAGTAATATGTTGGAGATATTTTAAATTCCAAACTAAGTAAGTGCATAAAAATAGGATTAGTACTATTGACTATCTCAGTTCTCCAAGTTTCTTAGTATCGTCGGTAAAATGTGACAGTAAATGTCTCTAAGTTTATCAGCTCTGTATATGTTTTTCAGTACTTTTCAAAGTTTATCAGTCCCGTCAGTAAAACATCATTAAGGTCTTCCGTTTCCAACAGAAAGACCTTATAGTGATTGTAAAGTTTTTCCTTTTTTCTTTTTTCACCTTTTTTGTCGGCAGAATATCTCAGAGATAATTGGATAGATTTTCCTGAAATTTTCAGGTATAATAATGATAATATCTCGAGACGATTTTTTCATTTTTTCAAAATTCATTTCCAGTTGTCCGTTTCCTGTTCCGCGACCAAAAAGCTTGTCTCAAAAACGACAAAGACTTTTACGTCCAAGCTTTGTGGATGATATACATGTACCTATAGGTGAAAATATGTTTAAACTATTTTGTTTTGTTCGTCGTAACTTCCGGTCGTCACCTGAAGTAATTTAAAAATTAACTTTTTCACGTAATTAATTTATTTGTCAAAGAATGAATATATAAGTATAATTCCTTTTATATGTCATCTTTGTGATGTTAAATGAACAACAATATTCTACATCCGGTTAGATATCTCAAATATCTCAGGTAGCTTTTTAAAACAAATTTTGTACCAGCGACATCTCAGAAACTGTAAGTGATCAAGACACAAAATTTTAATGGATGATAGACATTTGATTGAAGATGTGTTTAAAATGTTTTATTTTGTCGACCATCACTTCTGGTCTACACCGGAAGGGTTAAAAAAATCAAGCTGTTAATCTGTTGAACGGTTTCCTTTGATAACTTTAGTTATCTCAATAAACAATAATGTTTGATGGGCAAGTACACAAAAAATATTGAATTTATTTTTCATTGAGCACTTACATTTGTCCGTTTCCTGTCCCGAGACAAAAAACATTATTTCGACAAGATCTCAAAAACGGTAACGACTTGAACAACAAAACATTGTTGGTTGATAGACCTATGTATGTACATGTTTTTACACTATTTTGTTTTATCTGGCGTAACTTCCGGTCGTCACAGAAAGTACTCAAAAATTTGATTTTTAAAAAATATTTTGGTTATTTTGAATGGAAGTACGTTTTAGCAATATAAATACATAGGGTAATCTACACATGGTTAAAAAAAATGAATAAATCTACTTCCGGTGAGACATCTCAAATATTTCAGGTAGGTTTCTTTTATAAATTTTTTGTACCCGCGATATCTCAGAAACTGTAAAAGATCAAGATAAAAAACTTATATGGATGATAGACATTTGATTGAACATGTGTTTAACGGATTTCATTTGGTCGTCCGTCACTTCCGGTTCTCACCTTCTTCAAGCAAAAGAAGTTTTTTTTATAAGATTAGATTATTTTAAACGTTTTGCTCAGTGTGATAAACAATAACGTATCATAGGAAAATTCATACTACTTTTAATTTCTTTACTCGCTTCCGTTTGTTCGTTTCTGGTCCCGAGACACGAAATCTCATAACTTTCAAAAACTTTAACATCCCTACTCTGAGGAAAGACAGAACAATGTATGACGATATGTTTATTATGCTCCGTCTGATCCGGGGTAACTTTCGGTCGTCATATATATATATATATATATATATATATATATATATATATATATATATATATATATATACAATATCCAGTTTCTTTTTACAAAAGAAATGCATGCCTTATTTTTACAGATTAAAACATGAGGGACCTTTTTGTTGCTATAGCAACAAGAGTCTAGTTATTGGTCTAATTTTATCAGTAATGTCAGTACATTGTCAGTAAATTTCTAAGTTTATTTGTATTTTTAGCACTGAATTATTATTCTTTTAAAGATACAATCTCAAAACTAAAGCGATGTGCTCATACAAATAGAGTACCGCGCGTTTGCGCGTTATGGAAATTTGTATGCACACACCGCTAAAGTTTTGAGACTATATCTTTAAAAAGATAATGATATAAGTCTTACATTTACATTTTTCAACTTCTTGCCTTGCCAGCAGATGTGACTTATACATTAAATATACTTTTTTATCCTAAGGGCAAGTTCATATAAATAGAAGAGCCATTGTAAAAGCCACAAGCGTGAACTTTATTTTCACTTGTAACGTTGCATATAACAGCGTTCAACGTTTGTGACGTCATAATGAAACTCGTCATTTTTACTTTTTAGTACCCTGTGTGTGTTACATTGTTATATTTGCAATAGCTTTCCACACACACTTTACATGCACAAAATATGTGGAATTTAAATAATATTTACATTCCAATAATAATATCAGCACTTTTTGTAGCAGAAGTGTGACGAGATCACAAGAGATGTCTGATTAATTTAAGTGATATACAGTAGCAGTAATATATATTCAAGATATCTACTAGTGTTTTTTATATAAACATTCTTTCAGGTTATCCACTTGATATAACAATACAATTGCTCGAATTTCTCTCTTAATCTGATGAGCTCTTCGTAATTTCTTTACAAATATCCTTATTTTTAGACATTTTTGTCCATTCAACTCTAGCAACTGTACATTAAAAAATGAAGATATCTAAGTTGTATTATTGTTAAATTTTGTCAGGTCATCCCCGTGATATTACAATACAATTACTTAGATATCTCTCATAATCTCGTAGGCTACTTGTTTATAAGTGACTGCCGTCACGAGAAAAGGGCCCTTAAGGTCAAAATTTTACAAACTCACTATTTTCTCAATTCCGATTAGTCAACTCTTTCTGAATACAAATAGACAAAGATATCCAAGATCTTGTGTGTTTTAAGCATTTTATGACAATTTTAGTAAGACATGTTAACACGACTTTGGCGTAGCTGGTCGAAAACGACACGACGTCACGAACGTCAATTATTCTTTTATTATTAATTATTATTTTTTAATTATTTTATTATATATTATTATTATTTATCAAATTTTATCATCGGTATTTAAACAAGGCCATACTCTAATTATTTAAAAAACACAACACAGACGCAGAAAAAAAAATAGAAACAGAAAATAAAAAAACTGCGATTACAATGCCGCTACTTTGACGTCGATTTCTGAGCATTGTGACGTCAAAAGATAAGGGCCCTTTTCTCATGACGGCAGTCAAGTATCTTTACTTTTAAACAAATTTTATCCATTTTACTCAAGTAGCTGTACCTAAAGATTAAATATACCTACTAGTGTTGTTAATATAAACATTCATTAAGGTCATACATGATATAACAATACAATGACTCATATATCGCTCGAAATCCCATCAGGTGCATTTCAGATACAGTAAAACACGGTTATAGCGAACACTCTTATAATGAATTGACGCTTAAAGCGAAGTGATTTTCATTCCCCGTGACTTTTTTACATGTTGTAAACCTGACGGATATAACGAATTACGCTTATAACGAAGCAAAATCGCCCGTCCCTGGCACTTCGTTATAAGCGTGTTTTACTGTATATGTTTAATTTTAGACAATTTTGACGATTTAACTCAAGTAGCTGTACATACATGTATATATTTAAGATATCTAGTGTTGCTAATATAAACATTTTGAAGATCATCCAAATGATATTAAAATTCAGTTACTAAGATACTTAGATCTGTCCTAATCTCGTTAGCTACTATTGCATTTATTTACAAATTTGTCTATGTTTTGACAATTTTGTCCATTTAACTCAAGGAGCTGTACATGTATATTAAGGTAACTCCAGTGTCTTTCGGATCCGGTTCTTTTTTTACACGGCGTGCTAAATTTCCGGTTACACACAACAAGAGTTTTAAAATAATTATGGTTTGGTCAAAAAGTGGAAAATTTGTTAAAATATAGCATCTTCGTCGTTTAGAGGGATTGGAGAAAGCAAGGAAAGCAGCGAAATGTAAAAAAGGTAAATGAGTGTGTAATATAATTGTACGTATTGTATGCATTCTCCTCCAACAATTACACTGCGTTTATGTAGCTTGACGACCTCATGTGTCCTCTGGGACAAGGAGAGGATAAGAACTTGTGTAATTAAAACTACATAACACTGATTGGTGTTTAATCTACAGATAAATATGTTAAAAAACTGGGATAGAAAGTATTTGACAGAAAGGGGGAGGGGGTACTACTGCACTCAACTGTATTTTTTTGGCAGTCTCGACCTTAATTTTATATATATAATACAGTTTCATTGAGTATATCAATTTAAGTGACTGTTAGATTGTGTCTTTTTGGTACATTTTATTTTTTTCCAAAGTTTGCAAAAAAACAACGTGTAAAATTTACATTTTCAATATAGGGGTACACATGTTCAAGGGACTATCAAGCAAACTAGATGGTCAATTTTGATAAACTATGTTTTTTTGTTAACACAATATGTATCCCTTAATAAATATTTTTTTTAAAAATGTATGTAAACTGAATAATTGTTTAGAATTTTTCAAAAATATGCAATTTTGTGATTTTTTTGGGAAGGTCGTGGCAAGAAAAAATGTAATATTTTTTATATTTTCTGTAGAAAATCAATAAATTTTTTATGATTTAATGATAATCAATTGATTTGCTTAAATTATAACCTAACATGATGTATTTTGGTGCATAATTTAATAAATTATGAGATCATGCATCATTGTGTTAAATTTTGGCTGTTAAATTTTTGGACCTTGTGAGCTGAAGCTCACTGTAGGAAAACAAACGTGCAAAGGTATAAATATTGTGGTCTCTATAGTAAGATTATAAGTTGTTTTAACTATTAAAATTAAAAAATGTTTGGTTTGACACGGATTTCTAAAACACTGGAGTTACCTTAACGGGTTCTACTGGCGTTGTTAATATTTACTTTTTTCAGGTCATCTAAATGATATTACAATACGAGTTCAATTACACAGATATCTCTTTCAATCTCGTCAGCTACTAGTGCTACTCAAGAACTTTACATATTAATTGATGACATCCATATGATATTACAATACAATTACTCAGATCTCTCAAAAAATCTCGTCAGCTACATGTGCTAGTGCATTTTAAACAAATATCTGTTTTTAGACAATTTTGTTTGTACTTTTAACTAAAGTAGCTGAACATATAGATTAAAGATATCTATTAGTTTACGTCTTTAAGGTCATCCACATGATATAACAAAATCAAAGTACTGAAAGTACTGAAAAGCGCTAAGCCGAGAAGAAAGTGTTAAAAATATATCGATTGATATGAAAATACATGTAAAGAATCATATTGTTCGTTACTGAGAAAAATGCACTTACTCAGAACTCTGAAATGATGTAGAATTTAGCTATGCCTCAGTTATAGAATGCATAATTGTTTTGAATGATTAATGCATGCTGTCGTGTTACAGTGAAAACAAAATGCTGATGACTTTTTAAAAAATCATAATAAAAGCATTTCGCAATAAATGTAAGTGTATCTTTATTTTTGAAGCATAGAATGATTTATCCATTTGACTGTAAAGTCAAAATCTCCAATTTACAATATAACAATCTGCCTTAAAGCATGTTGAAAAAGATAATGCTTGATTTTAAAATTTAGCAAATTCTGGAAATCGAGATCATTTGTAATAATTTTAAAATGATATTGCTTGTTAGTTTTAAACAGATTTCGCTACTTTTGAGGAGAGCTACAGAGTGCATGCTTCTTGTGAAGAAAATAAAGTAAAATAAGATTGTCGGCAATAACAACGATCAAATGATGATTAATATTTATTTATGTTTATTTGCTATCATTTCTTTGTTTTTACATCTGACAACTACCATCTTTGCTAGCCAAGGGTTTTCGGTCCACTCTGCTCCCAATAAACCCTTGGCAGATGTCATTACGAAAACTCGGTGACAAGCTCCGTTTAATGATTGGCTGCAGCTGCGAGTAGCTGATCCAATCGCAGCGTTGTAAACATTCGCTTATAAATAAACTTGTTAAAAGAAACACACGTGTGATTTTTGGTAAAACATTCGGTGCTTTTTTACAAGTTGAGGCACAAGTGCTCGAGTACAATATCTCTACAAGGATGGTCTTACCAGATCACTTTAAAAACGATGTATTTTACTAGATTTAACAGAGATTTACAAACTTGTCAAGGCTCGTGTGATCGTAGTATGGGAAGTAAACATGGCGAATGAAGAAGTTGCCTATCCCGTTAGTATATACATGTACGTCCCTGCTTATGGTTAGAGTTTCAATTGTTCAATGAGCTGTATTTTATTTTTTTCTTTTGTCCACAATAATTACGACAACGATACCTGGTTTTATGGCTCGAATGCAATTATATATAGCGCCTTTTTCACTCCCGGTACAGGTTTCTACAAACACTAGGCCTATAAATAAAACATTCCTTGCTTTCTCTAGGTTATATCTTCATTCCAATTGAATAGCATCGTTAATTATGTTCCTATTCTTGCTAGTCAACATGTTTTCAAGTTGTATTTATGCCGTAGCGTGTATATTACCCGTTGTTTCATTCGATTAAAATGTAAATATACAAGGGGCGCAACTCAAGTTCTCGCTAGAAAGCCCCACCGCATCACCGAGTTTTCGTAATGACATCTGCCAAGGGTTTATGGGGAGCAGAGTGGACCGAAAACCCTTGGCTAGCGAAGATGGACAACTACCTAACCAAAAAAAAAAATAATGATGAACACTAAAAAATATACAGTGGCAAATTACGATACCAATATTATTGCAAAATGAAAAGCCAAAAGGTTTTGACAAAAGTAAGATAATACTAATCGTATTACAGATCTGCCTTACAGGGAATGCTACTTATTCTTCAAAATATAAGCTTTGGTATTCGAACAACATTTCCATCCTTCTTTTACATTACACCATACAAAGACCCATAATGTATTAACATTACCGGATGTTAGAATATCAAAATGGAGTCGCTTCTTTTCATTTAAGCATCAACTAGACGGTCTCTTCTGGGGGTATGTTTTAGGGTATATCATTGAATTTTATGAAGTCTAGCTCACATCTCATCAGACGTAAAAAGTATCGTGTTTTTAGCAAGTTTTATTAAATGGATGTTGTCATGGACGTCTATGCAGATGTCACAACAGTATTTCACCGTAGGTTCACGTGAAAAAATGACAATAACAAACCGTCAACCATCTCAAAAATCCATAAAACGAAATGCGAATTCAAAGCAGAGCAACACGGACCTCCAAGATAGAGGTAGGATCAGGTGCCATGGAGGAGTGAGCATCCTCTGCAGACCGGTCACACCCGCCGTATGCTCTTTGTCGTAATCGGGAAAATAAAAACCGCAAAAGTCCGTAGACAATTAGGTAATTAATTATGGTCTAACAATTAGTATGGAAAACGTCAGTCAGCATGCGGCTCAGTGGAAGATTGTATTTGCTGACAAGGTCGTTGTATCGACCATAGAACTTACGAAAAGATGACTTTAAACGAGACTGTTGATAGTCCTGTCTTATCAACTTGTTTGTCAGTAGCTTGCCTCGTCTTAGAAACTGTTTATACGAAGAGCATGCCCTTGCGTATCGAATTATATGAGAGACAAAAACACCACATGCAGGTGATGAAGGTATCTTGCTACATAAGTAAGGAAAGTTGACTATAGAAAAATTGAAGACATCGCGTTTATCATAAAGTTTTGTTGTTGGGTTACCATCAATGTCCATTTCCAGTAAAATATCCAAATATGAAACAGATGACGCTGACTCTGTGGTATCTTTTATTTCAAGTTCACTGGGATATATCGCGTCAAAACCTAGCTGAGGCAAAACCATTCCCGAATTCTCCTTCGAATTTGGGCCGTTTCCGCCTGCGACAGGGGCTACCTTTTTATAAGATGAAAAAAATGTGTAAGCTGTCTGACTATTCATGTTTTGTAATAATGCAAGCTAGGTCATTTTATGTGATGTGTGTTGTTTTTTTATGGGAAGAGGGGTGATTAGTTCTTGGCTTGTGGTCTTGTGCTTTTCAAGCGCACGTGTAACGTCGACGTAAACAAACTCTCGTGCCTTGCTGGATGTACCTGTGTTTTTGGTACTAAAATGTAGAAGAAGTGTTGTTTTAAAAAATATCAAAAGGATTTTCGCAGAAGTTTGTTTTAAATTTATAACTTGTATCTAAAGATGCACATTTACTGTAGGGATATATAGTAAACTTTAATACTGTAGTGGCACCTGCAATCCATGCAAGGTCTGACGGAAAAGCCCGAGAAGTTGCCATTGAATGGGAGAACTGTTTTCACCAGCGTATCAGAGGTCTTACCAAAGAAAACTCGTAGCCATGTAATAGGGTACGGGTTCTTTTAGAAAAATTGAACTCAAATAGAAAACTTTAAGTATATTTTCGACGTTATCAAGCAATATAAAATTGGCAAGAAGTTTCATATATACCAATATAATGGGTACAGTTATCACATAATAATGTGTTCAGTTATCACATAATACGCGAATTCATTTAAATATCTAAAAGTTATATTTAATTCATAGCAATGTTGACGCAACTTGGTTAAAGTTAAAGCTGACATGAAATCATAAATATGCATTATTTCCCTTTTATCTCGGACTACCGCCATATTAGTTGTCGAGTTCTATTGTTCTGCTCATCGCTATACTACCCCTATATAAGGCAGATAGCACTATTCATGTTTCACCGCATTCAAGAATTTCATTCACCCGAAAACGTTACATTGGACGAAAAGACTTGTAGAAACGCGTTTTGATCAAAAATATCATGACAACCACTGCACTGGTAAGGAATATCCAAAGAACTACGAAACAAGGCAGACTGAAATCCTAGGAACACAAATTTCAAAATCCTCGATTATTGTAGAACGTTTTCCTGTGCAAGATATAACATCGCACATGCGCATACTACACACTGTGGCCGATCGAGCAATGTCAATGTTCGCATGGATTTTAGAAACGGGGTGTTTTGAAGAAACCTATGGAAACCATGTTACGCTGTTTCTTTCTTGGATTAACTATCACTTATCTACTGTGTTGGATGAGTCCCGCTGTGGTCTTCAAAAAGAAGCAGACGTTATGCACTCTGTATGAACGACACACGTGTTCGATGTGCATGCGAAGTAAGGCAGCACAATCTGTGCAAAATGATACAGATACATTGTAAATTCTTTCAAAAAATAAATATATTTTGTGTTTTATTGATTGTAGTTTCCTTTACTCTTTTTTATTACAAACATTTTACTACAATGTGTACTGTGGTTTCATTAATATTCAAGGGTATCAAATTTCGTGGATAAAGTGAAAATCACAGTTTCAAGGATAAGTAAATTCGTGGCCAATGACCCTATCAATACAAAATGTTAACATAAATTGCATTTCAATGAACATTTAATTTCGTGGATCAACTTAAAAACGAAATCCACGAAAATTGGTATTCAACGAATATTGATGAAACCACAGTAGTTCATGCATTTTGAAGTCCGTGCAACCTGAATGCCTCGATCGGAAAGAAAGCAACCGACCGTAACTTTTTCGACCGGTATATATAGCCCAGTGGCAGTAGAGGAGCGATCAAAACTAATATGGCGACCAAATGCTTTTGTGAATTCATGTCAGCTTTAAGGCCTCCCATAGATTTCAGCTCATGAATATCACGTGACCTTTCATGACGTTAGCTCCGCCCATTATTCATGTTTTCATCTTTTTCCTACTTACGATTAAGTAAAGCGATCGCTGTTGAAATTTATCAATTGGTTGCTTTAAAAAATCATTTTGAGTTTTATTTTAAACAATATTGAATCGAAAATCTGTGATTTAAGGCGTTTATTTCTAAAAAAAAAATTGCATTGTCGTTTGCCTACCATCCGCTTTCACTCGCCTTGTTTTGGTTGCGAACAGCTGACAGCGGTGTGTCAACATTTTCATAAGATGCATTGTCTGCAAGACGACGATAGTGGAAAATGCAGCTCAACTATCGTTTGAGAGATTATAAAGGTATGTTTCAATACAGGATATGTCATGTGACCTTTTTCTTTTCAAAATATTTACTCTTTTCAGTCCAGTGTTATGAGTGTATTTACTCGTGTTTGTTTTGCACATTACCGCTGTTTTGAATTCTTCCTTCTTATAAGGCTATGTATGTATTTTTTGTGTATTGAACTCCACACCAGACACTGTAAACAGTGCATTTGAAAAAGGTGGGGTTCGCAGGGTACACAATATCAAAGTGCATGCATGATTGCATGATGATCTTATTATGAAACTTATTATGTTTTGCACATTAGTAAATTGTTAGAGCTAAGATGATATAATTCATTTTGCTGGCTTTCTGCTTACAATAGATATTTATAACATGCACTGTTTTAAATTCTTATTTGTTATTTTGCTATGTATGTTATATATAATAACGTGCCTGTAAAGGTGGATCTGGCTTTTTATTTGCTTTTCAAGAGAGTCTTAATCCTGTTATCTAGACACTTAAATTAATCTGAAGTCATATGGGAAAGACATTTAGAAAACCAGCTCCGACCAAAGACCATAGATCCGCACATGTGGTTATCTGTTCTGGTGCTTGGAGGAATTCATCACTCCATTCTGTTTAAACTGAACAGTAGATATATAGCAGTAGATATATTTGCTATATATAATTATATATAAGATAATTAAGTTCTCCCTACTGTATAGTAATGATATTTTCAGAGTACGACTTCTCCAGGGTACGACTTCTCTAGCACCCGCCAGTAGGTGGCGGTATATAGGAAACGCGAAAACGAAAGTGGAAGTAGGTTTAGAAATCTGGCGACAAAAAAGCGCTGTAGCTATGCTTAGCGCTTTAAAAATGGCTCAGAAATATCACTTAATCTCGTCAGTTATTCTTTAAAACATCTCTCTATTTTTTGACAATTTTGTCCATGTAACTCGAGTAGCTGTACATATATAATTAAAATATATGCTAGTGTTGTTAATATTGACTTTTTCAGATCATCTACATGATATTTTAGATATTCAGATATCTCTCGTAATCTCGTCAGTTACTAGTGCATTTTTTATCCTTATTTTTCGATAAGTTTGTCCATTTTATTCAATAGCTTTCCATATATTTTAAGATATATATTACTGTTGATAATATAAACATTTTTCAGGTCATAAACATGATATTACAATACATTTTTATCAGATACATCTTGAAATCTTGTCAGGTTTAAGTGTACTTTTTTTATGAATATCTACCTTAGACAATTTTGTATATTTAAATCACGAATCTAAGCGTATAGATTAAAGATATCTATTTATTATCATTAACATTTTTAAGGTCATCCACATGATATTACACAAAATGGCTCAGAGGTTTTCCTTAATTTTGTCAGTTGCCTCTGCATTTCTTTTCAAATATCTCTATTTTTCGACAATTTAGACAATATATGTACTGCTTATTAAGTAAAATGGACAAAACTGTCTAAAAATAGAGAGAAACTACACAGAAATATACTTTTAGCTTACGAGATTATGAGAGATATCTGTCTGAGAAATTGTATTGTAATATCGTATGAATGAACTAAAAGAATGAAAATAACTATTTAACTAGTAGATATCTTACATGTGTATATATATGAAGCTACTTGAGTTGACATTCACTGATACATTTTTCTGACGGTACTGAAAAATTAGAGAAATGCTGTAAGTAATGATTCTATTTATTTTGCTCTTACTGAGTTTAAAAAATGTACTTGAGCTTATTTGACCTAAAGCGATAAATTTCCCAAACATCTGACTACATATCTAAAATGATTTAAATAAATTAATGTAATATTTAAAAATAGTAGCCAGCTACAAGTAACTAATTACTAGTAGCCAGCTATTATTTCATCTCGTAGTAAGTTACTAGTAGCTAGCTTTTCTTATTTCTAGTAGCCGGTTACTAGTAGCTAGCTTTTCTTACCTCTAGTAGCCGGTTACTAGAAGCCACTTACTAGAAGCTATCTTTAACTATCTGGCACTCCATACAGCGCTGAAATATGCATGGCCACTCCCTTTTCAGCCTCTCAATTGGTTCAGACACCTGGAACACTTTAAAAGAAGGCTGGGAGTGGGTCAACATATTTTTGAGCTATATACTATTGTTAAAAAAGAATGTGAATCATGTGACATGGATAACTATTTCTCGACTAAATTTATACGATACATAAATTTATGGATGATCAAAACTTTTATAACTGATATACCGGTATTGTTTTAAGAGGGAAATGTAGAATTTCTTCTATAACGCATAAATCAATCCTATATTCGAATACGAGAAAACCCGAACAAACCTCAAGTATTAGTAGTTGAGCAATCAGGGGCGACCAATATACTTCCCAACAGTGGAGCTTATGTTTTCACCAAAGGGTTATCCATAGTTCGTGCAAGTGGTATCCTATTTAAAACAGACAAGAGTAGAAGTATCGTGAATGACAAAGTCATCTTTTCGTGAGTTCTATGGTCGATACGACGACCTTGTCAGCAAATACAATCTTCCACTGTGTCGCATGCTGACTGACGTTTTTCATACTAATTGTTAGACCATAATTAATTACCTAATTGTCTACGGACTTTTGCGGTTTTTATTTTCCCGATTACGACAAAGAGCACACGGCGGGTGTGACCGGTCAGCAGAGGATGCTCACTCCTCCTAGGCACCTGATCCTACCTCTGTCTTGGAGGTCCGTGTTGCTCTGCTTTGAATTTGTATTTCGTTTTATGGATTTTTGAGATGGTTGACTGTTTGTTATTGTCTTTTTTTCATTACATTAATAATTCATGCCTAATTGTACTACTTGCTAACTATATTCACCATTATGTGGATGTATAATTTTGATTCTTAAATAAAACTTAACAATCACCGATTTCCCGCGGATATGAGCAATTAGATTGATTTTACAGTCCTTCATCAATACTCATAAAAGACATTGTTTCATAAAAGAAAACGATTCTAATTTGATATAACAATGGTAATTACTGCAGTTATAGGTGGAAAGCAATTTTTTTTTACAAATCGACTTTTTTGTCAATTTGTGCAATCTTGTTTTACAGCAAAACACCTCTTTTAACCGCATTCATAGTTTATACAGTTTTTATCATTTTAACGTTAAAATCTCATATTTGAAGATAAAAAGATAATTGTTCACAAAGATGTTGATTGATGTAAATATTTGTACATGTAGTGCAAAGACGATTATTTTATTTTAAAGGTTTGCTACTTATCAATGTGTATATATTTAAATATATTTTTTTCAATTCTAAGATAATCCATAGTATTTTTTCAAACAATATTAAAATTTAAGTATTTTGTCAAATTTTGTCCAATGACCTATGACCTTTAATTCTTCTCAAATTTGACCATAGAAATTTATGGTGCAACAAATCAACAAATACTTTTATCACAAATATTTCCTACTTAGATTTTAAGATATATAAAGGGTTTTAAATTTAAAAAAACGAAAACAATTTGTTAAAACTTTATTGTATAGTTAAAAATAGAAAATAAAAATGCAGGGATATAATGTTAGAAATTTCAAAAACAAATGTGCATAAAGCTACGGTAAGACTTTCGACAAACCTGTTATAAAACATTCAATTCTGTTCTGTTTTTACTTATTAAACTGCTGCTAGCTTTCGTTATATGCGGGATACATGGTATCTTATGTGGGCCTTGCTGTCAAAAATGAGTTGTAAAATATACACACCAGCAGTGAGGAAGTGTGGTGATTAAAATCAAAATTGTCGATGGTTTTTTCACCACACTTAAGTGAAGACTAGTTATAGAGTAGTGTTCCGTTTGTAGTATACGTCATATACCAAGAAATAGATTTTTTTACCTACCATCCCATTTTGCTTTATAATACTTTTGTTTCGTTTTTCTAAAGTGTAAGTTGTATTCCACGAATAAATAACATTTAATATTTATTTAACGCTTTAGGTTTTTCTACGTCTTTGCCTTCTGGGCTTTCCTCTGAGTCGTCACTTTTGTGTTTTTTAGTAACTGTGCATATAGTATGTATGGTACAGAAGTAAAAATAAAAAGGGAACTTAATGTCAATTTCTGGACGCTTAAAGGGTTTACTATAAAACGAATAATATTAACAAGTAATATAATGTAAAACTTATTTATCAACATAGATCATCATTGTTTCGCCCACCATATTTCGGAGTTTTTTTAATTTGTAATTTAACAAACAGGAAAAAGAAATAGTCAACTTTTACTCATTTAATTTTTTACTTCTTGTGAAAGTAGCTTATATAATAATGATATATGCATTTGTTCAAGTGAAATTTGTTCTTAATCAGTGAAATGTTGTTCTTTTCTTGTCTAAGAAATTTTAATGCACTTTACAATCCATCTGCAAAATACATTAGGAATATCAGTTCATAAATTATAAAGAAAAATACTTACAAACCAGACACGATCTCGTTGCGAGCAACGAGAAGGTCTTCTGTCCGATGCTCATCAGGTGTGATAAGACCTTGACTTTTGCTATTCGACAACGAAACATGGAAATGTGGGCGGGAGCTTCATTTAAAGGATCTGAGACGTTTCTGTATGAAGTGTAAGAGCTATTGATGAATAGCTTTAGACCCCTCACGCCCTTGGATTTAGGGGCTTGTCCATTTTTCTTGATATCAAATTAAAGGACTTTTTTATTTTATACAAATTTTATTCATCAAGCCTTTAGAAAGTACCGTTCTTGAGGTATCTGGGAAAGAACTTGTTTGGGGCCGATTTTCATCGGGGCCATCTAACAGTTTTAACGACTGTATATTGTTAAATACATCATTCATGTTAATTACAAAATTTTCAGAAATTAAAACCCATGAATGTCTTCAAATCACTTGGCTCACAACTTGAGGGACTAGACCTTTGTTATGTAAAAGGACATTTATTTTTGTTTTAAATGGATTTGGTAAAAAATGTGTTTAGAAATCCGTTACCTTATTGAGATACATGTATACAGGGGTAGATCCTTTGTCTCCTTTTAGCGAAAGTTTGAGGGTTGTCTATTATACATGATATGTATACATAATTCTAAGCATCTTCTCTTGTACAACAATTTTAAGAATATTTCTCTTTTTTAAATAAAAATGATCAAAATTCTAGACCTTTAAATTCCTTAACAATGTAGCATATTAAAATTATTACATTTAAATAAAATTGATCAAAATTCTAGTCTTTTAAAATCCTTAAAAATGTAGCATATTAAAATTATTACATGGAAATTGTATTTGTATAGGTACAAAGTAAAAGACTGAAGACCACTATGTGTCCTTATTGGAGAGGCTAGACTTTTTTTCCTGATAAACATGTAAAAAAGGTCTTTGATTTAAAAAAAATTTCAACTAATTTTCGTCATCTTGGTACAAGTGTAATTTTGTTTTTAAAAAACAGTGTACATGTGCATAAAAACTGAAATTTGAATCTTTTTATTGCAAAAAATAAGCTCACGATTGCGTGTTAAAGATGATCCGGAATTCAAAATTTTTTATCATATCGACTCAAATTTGAAATTTTATTTACCTGACGTGATTTTAATAACACCAGTTGTAAATGGAATTGGAGATTATTTTGAAGAAATAAATGTAAACAGATAGTGAAAATTAATGATTCATGCACAGGATCATGCATATAACAAATAAAGTGTCCTAGTAGTAGTTACCCAATACAACTGCATTGGTTGTTTAGGGATATACCACATTATTTTACAATAAAAGTCCACCTAGCTATGGTACAACACATGTCAATCTTAATGTTAAAGCTGCTTGGTCTGATTTTTATCAAATAATGTGTACGGTTTTAACGCTGGTTATGCTATGTATGTGTATAACGATATGTATAACGATATACATTGCGGTAGTTTTCCCGTTCAATTAAGCCATATTTCAATGACAAAATCGTGTACATGTTGAAACCTGTTGAATCTGGATGCTATGCATTCCGGCATGTTGTCCAATCCGGCGGCATTATTCAGTCCCTTGAAATTTACCTATCATTCTATATTTCAAAAAAAATATCGTGCACTCCGAATCTTGTCTATTCTGTAAACCGGCCGCGATGGGAAGAACCGCCTGCGTATAATTAGTGAGAGTTATCTCCCGTAATCCGCCCACTTATTGATCGATCGGCTTACGCGAGATAATTGCTTCTCAATTATCGATCAATTTTCCTGTCGTTTCTATTGATTTAAACTACTATGAATATAGATCCACACTAGCAACTCATTTTAGTTTATATCGTTAAGTCTTGTTATAAATAAATACGCATCTTTTTGCCAAAATTATACAACTAGATTATAGTTCATCCCTTTTTTTTAAATGTTTATTTTTTTTTAATTTTTTTTTTTTACCATGCATTGTATTGTTTCTTACCAGGAACCATACGATTCATAGGTTTAACATATATACATAAATTAAGTGTACAAACACATGTAGACATTTTTTTTAAAATCACAATCTTAAATAAGTCTGCGGGTGCACTTAGCAGTGTACATATCACTATTCATTGCAGTGTACATATGTATTACAATGACAAAACAGGATAATGGAGAGTACAGTGACAAACAGGACAATGGAGAGTATATTCTCAAAAGAAAACAAAAACAATATATTTTTATCGTAATTTTTAGCATTTATTAAGGTATTTGCCCATATTACACAACTCTTTGATATTCTTTGTTGAGAGTAATTAACAGGTTTTTCGTAATAGTATTTTATTTTACATACATCTTATTTCTTTATAAAATGGACATATTAGAATAAACTGAAACTCATCTTCAATCTGTTTAAGTGGGAATCGGTTAGTTTTATCGTGCCTGCACGAATATCGCATATAAGTGGGTTGTGTAATGAATTAATTTCTCAGCAGCAAAATGTCAGAAATAGACACAGGTAAATGTATTTATATTTCAACTCGTACGACTGTAAAAGATTGTATTATATTCATTGATGGCAGTGGGGTTTTTTTTTTATTACGCTATAGAAACCCTTTGTATACTATGCGAAAATAGATGAGTATAAAATATATAGAGACAAACTGACAGGAGACATAATGATACATTATGTATGTGCCATTCAATTTGCATTCTAGTCTACACATACATCTGTATAAAAGTAATTTAAAACATATACATGCTGCATAATATTTTGTAGTCATTGTCATATTCACTGATAAATTTTATATTTGTTTACAGTTCTTACGTTGATGAATAAACAACATCCGCAGTAAATAGAGACCTTTTCCTATTAATGACCAAGCCAGCTACAAATCAATTATTATATTCATTTTCTAATGTTACAAATACCAATACCTTAGTAACCGACAGAATATATCTCCTTTTAAATAAAATGCGGAACTTTTTATATTTGTTGTATTTGAATTACACTTTAACTTTAAAGCAAGTTTATTGTCCCCACCCTCCCCCCCCCACCAAAAAAAATAAGTAAATCCATTCACCATTACAATTAAGGAAATGCATCAGACATATGACAAAAAGTAAGTTAATTAACACATGTTGTTTCATAAAAGGTATGACACATACTTAGAATTAAATAATTATTTAGAGCGACGCACCCAAGGAATTATAGTGGCACCAATTTAAAATTTCAGAAACCAGAGGAGAGATGTACATAAATTATTAGAAATAATACAGCATAAAAATCACATAGAAAAATGAAGATAGTTACATTAGTGTTACTGAACGGGTCAATGTGGAGAACTTACTGACAAGAAGTGGGGTGAAGTGAATGTGATATATGACAGAACCCCATAGATGGCATTCTTTTACTTTTTAATAGCTGAACTACTACACATAACAACCGCGTCAGTTACCTTATAGAGCTAAGAAAGCTAATGATTATACATCTATTAACGTTTATAATAAATATATTTACATTCCACATATCGTTTGCATGTAAAGTGTGTGGAAAGCTACTGCAGTTATAACGCTGTAACACACACAAGGCACTGAAAGGTAAAGATGACGAGTTTTATTATGACATCACAAACGTTAAACGCTGTAAAATGCAACGTCACAAGCGAAAATCAAAGTTCCCGCTTGTGGCTGTTGCAGTGGCTCTTCCATTTATATGAACTTACCCTTAGGATAAAATAGGATTTTTAAAGTATAAATCACATTTGCAGACAAGACAAGCAGTTAAAAAATGTAAATATAAGCATTAAATCATTATATTTTTTTAAAGATATAGTCTCATAACTGCAGCTGTGTGTGCATACAAATTTATATAACGCGCTAACGCACGTTACTTAATTTGCATGCTCACAACGCTGTAGTTATGAGACTAACTTTTTCAAAAAATATTGATTAAATGCTTAAATATTTGATTATTTCATTAACAAAATAAAGGAACAATAAAAAAAAGGTACAAATACTAGTTTTTCTTATTTCATTTTGTGGGTTTTTTCTTTTTGTTTTGTTTTGTACTTGTGGTGTATTTTTTTTTTTGGGAGGGGGGTGTTCCTAGACTCAGTTGATGAATAATTTTATGATTATGGATATTGCTTATCATCGGCTTTTTAAACCTACATAAACAGAAAATACTCCTCATTCAAGTATACAAGGGAATCGATGCGTTAATATAAGCAATATTTGTAAGCCTTTCCTCAGAATGATCAGCAAGTCCAATTGTTTGTTACCAAGTTGTTTATTAATCAGCGTGATCGTATAGTAAATTGAAGCAGCCCAAATCAAATAATATATCTAACATCAATTTACATGAGTATATATAACATTTTACTTATGATTGACAGTTCTGACCAGTCCGGCCCATCTACGATGATCATGAGTGAACAATTAGTGTTAAAATTCCAGAGTTAAATTTTATTTCTAAATAAAGTAACAAAACTGTCAAAACTGTCAGAAAGAATATTGTGATGCGGGTTTTGAGTCTCAGAATCGTAGTCTCTGAGTCCCCCACCTGGATATGATGCATCGCTTACTCATAATACATTCATTCATACATGGCTTTAAGGTTACAAAGGTTAAATAGATGAACAAGCATTACAAGACTAACTTGCAATATTAGGGCCTTCATTACAGACACAGGATCGCCAAATATGACAATTTGTTGATAACTTGTTTATATATTCTCAGTTTGTATTTTACTGTGTCAGAATTAATTAACCTCATTTATGACAATGAGTATTGGGATGCAGTATTTGGGTATCCCGCCCTAATATGACGCGTCACTTGCTTACAATATTAAAATATCCAATATAAAGTATACATGAGTTCATGGTTTAAAAGGTAGCAAAGGTTATATAGAATATGCAATACATGACTCAGTATAGAGTACCAGAGCTATCGATGCAGACACAGAATCACCAAATATGACACTTATTTATAAACTCTCAATTTGGATATTATTATGCCCGTATAATGCACCTGGTTTCATAACATCATTTAGGAATACTACGCAGTGCTACAATTGTCACAGAGTTCGTTCTGTTAGTTATCATTACCACAATTAATTGCACAGTATCTAGGTATATATAAGTATCATAGTGACCAATATGTCATACTAGCAATTCAAGGTCATAGCATGGCTATCTGTTTACATATTCTTAATCCCAAAAAAGTTCAGTCCTGCATCCCGCCATATTTCAAGATAAAGTCAACCCCTTGTATTTCCTACAATTATACTTTAACCATTGCTTCCAAACTCTTCAATTACTCTACAAGACCTTAATATTGAACATCTGAAAGATAACCCTCCAACGTGTTCATGTTCTTCTTCACACTACAATAATAGTCCTGCCGAAAGCGTCATTACTGGTGATGTTAATTTAGTTAACAACGATGACCTAAAATTACTTATTATGAAAGGACCAAAATTTAGGGAGCCTAGATCCTTTACATGGTGTCGTAATTTTATACATATCATGATTTCTGTTGAAGATTACGCCAAGCGATGGGCAATATCTGAAAAAGAAGACCATGATACATTGTCAGAGTGGGTTAAAAGCATCAGGTGTATATTGAAATCTCGAATTAAACGACTGAGAGGTGAAATGAAAACCATCTATCCTTCTGTTTTCAATAAAGCAGAAGTGAGAAAAGAACTAGATAGATTGCATGATATGTATGTACTGGTCCATGCTAATAAGGCAAGTAACAACATTGTCTTTGTTTGTAAGGCACATTATATTAATTGCATTTTCAAAGAACTAGGTTTCGATTCTACACATGGTAATCCTACTTACACTCATAGCAGCCTTTCCAAGCAGGAAATACTTCAAAATCATAAATCGGTTATGGATATCTTTAATATCCCCAATAAACAAAATGAATTTGATTTAACTTATTTGTACTGGATTCCAAAGCTTCACAAAAGTCCTTACAAACAGAGCTATATAGCAGGTTCCAGTATATGTTCTACCAAACCTCTATCTTTACTTCTTGCTAAAATTATTACAGTAGTGAAGGAGAAAAGAGTACTGTATAACAATATACTCCAGAAGTGGTGTGAATCAGATGTGGATACTAAAAAACTCTAAAGAATTATAAGAAACTTTGAGGTCACAAAATCTTAACAAAACCAATAGCATCAAAACGTACAATTTTTCAACGATTTATACAACCATTCCCCAAGACAAATTTAAATTTAGGCTTTTTCATCGACAGTTGTTTCTTCAATAAAAATGGAAGTCGTAAAAATGCTTACCTTGTCATTGGAAATCTAAACCATACTGATTGCACACACAAGTACTCTGAAGTTGACATTAAAAAGGTGCTTGAGTTTCTGATAGACAACATCTATGTAGTTTTTGGAAATCAAGTCTTCCAACAATCTGTTGGAATTCCCATGGGTACCAATCGTGCCCCATTGTTAGCAGACCTATTTTGTACTCCTTATGAAGCAGAATTTATTCAAAAACTTGTACGTGAAAAAATAAATCAGTTGGTGTGGCCTTCAACTCAACATTCAGGTATATCGACGACGTATTATCAATAAACAATTGTTATTTCCATACTTACGTCGACTCGATATATCCGAGTGAATTTAAAATAAAAGATACCACAGATTCTACGTCAGCTGTTTCATATTTGGATATTTTACTGGAAATGGACATTGATGGTAACCTAACAACTAAACCTTATGATAAACGCGATGACTTCAATTTTACTATAGTCAACTTTCCTTACTTATGTAGCAATATACCTTCATCACCTTCAGATGGTGTTTTTGTCTCTCAGTTAATTCGATACGCAAGGGCATGCTCTTCGTATGAACAGTTTCTAAGGCGAGGCAAGCTACTTACAAACAAGTTGATAAAACAGGACTATCAACAGTCTCGTTTGAAGTCATCTTTTCGAAAGTTCTATGGTCGATACAACAACCTTGTCAACAAATACAATCTACCACTTGGTCGCATGCTGACTGACGTTTTTCATACTAATTGTTAGATCATAATTAATCACCTAATTGTCTACGGACTTTTCCGGTTTTTTCCCCGATTACGACAAAGAGCACACGGGTGTGACCGGTCAGCAGAGGATGCTCACTTCTCCATGGCACCTGATCCTACCTCTATCATTTTGGAGGTCCGTGTTGCTCTGCTTTGAATTTGTATTTCTTTTTGTGGTTTTTTGAGATGGTTGACGGTTTGTTATTGTCATTTTTTTCCTGCGACTGCTTGAATATTTTTCATTCATTTGTTTTCCCTGGCGATTCCGTTAAATAAAAACAAAACGCAAACAAAAGCATTAAAAAATCTTCATTAAATCAATTTTGTTTAAAATCGAATCGATGGGTTTACAAAGTATTTCAAAATTAATCTATATAGTAAAGAATGGTTTGCATTAGATTTAGTGGAAACAGGATATCCATGTTAATAAAATGTGTTTAGACATTCTGTTTTTAAAATGATTGTTCCATCATATATTCTGAAATTTGTTTATACAGTAAAACACGGTTATAGCAAACACGCTTGTAATGAATTGACGCTTACAGCGAAGTGATTTTCATTCCCCGTGACTTGATTATATGTTGTAAACTTGACGGATATAACGAATTACGCTTATAACGAAGTAAAATCTTCCGTCCCTGGCATTTCGTTATAAGCTTGTTTTACTGTATATACACGAGCATAAGAAATATTTGCATTAAAAAAGTGGGTGCACTTAAGTTAGGAAAATGCTATAGCTTTAAAATTAATAATTTTTAAACCTTTCGTAGAATTTGGTAGTTATAGGGAGTCCTGATAACACGTAAAATCTCTCGTTGCTTAAAATCAAGACACGCTTGTTTAACTGCCATCCGTAAATATGTCCATCTAAAGATTACGTTTGTGTTTTTATTGAAGTCTGAAATTTCTTCACAAGGTCCTTGAAGTGGTACCTCTTAGCAGAATTTACTTCCCAGCAATTCCGCATCAAGCTGTAGCAGTACTTTGGCGTATTTTCCGGAGATTCCATTCTGTATCCTATATGTATTAAGGATTTTCTGTTAAAACATTTCTAAATTGCCAATGAACCAATTTTCAAGTAAAAAATGAATTATTTACCTTTAGATACTTTTTCTTTGGTTTCTACATCAGTGAATTGAGGGTAAGGGCATTTTCCTGACGAGAATATCTCCCACATCAAGATACCAAAACCCCAAACGTCACTTAAAAGAGTCAGTTTTCCTGATAAAACACACGTTAAACTATAATGCAGCTTTTAAAATAAAATAGAATGATAAATATTCTAATACACAAAACTATCAGTATTCAATAAACAAGTGTTTCGTATAATTCTATATAATATAACTAACTCATTATATCAGAATTTGTTTTCCTACGCTTAAAGAAATTATACGGATAAGTTGAAACAAGCAGCCGAATAAAAAAATGTTGAAAGTAATATAAAATAAACCTGATAGTTATATTATTTTCGCCGCTTATATATTACTTCCAATATTTCAATCAATTGCAGATTTTATCCTACTTTTGTGTTTACCCGATACAAGTGTCTCTGGTGCTGTCCACTTTATATGTAATTGCCTCCTCTGATTCGGTTGTAATTGATACTCCTCCCCATTTCTTGTCATCCAGAAATCGTAGATCTTGACAATACCACTATCAGTAACCAAACAGTTTCTGGCAGCAACATCACTAAGTATACGGAAACTCAATTGAATTAATATTATAATTGTGTTGTAGCATGCATATTATCTTATTATTCAAATGTTGACTGGGGTGGAGACAAACATTGATTATATTAGACCCCGGGGGACGAAATATTGCCCTACGCAATAACACATTTGTTTTGTTCTATGAACAAAAAGAAACTAAAAAATCAAGAGGAGATTTGAAAACATTGTATTTTTTTCAGTTACACATATAATTCAAAAGCTCAATTTTGCGACAAGTCCATTTTGTAAACATCATCGGCATCAAACGGTCACTAGGTGGTAATATTTCTTCGCCTGTAGGTAAACAAATAAGAGTTATCGGACTTTGAATTTAACGTAGCGACTTCAATTACACCAGAGGTATTCCGAGTTTTAAAACGAGGGAAATCGAATGCGATGAATAGTTTCGATGATTCTTTACCACGAAAACTATATTTCACGTATAGATAGAATAATATGACTTTGTTTATTCATTGTAATTTTACATTGAAAATATTCACAGAGGTTTAATGATGATAAGATATTGACTGGTCAATATTTTTTGAACGAGCAAACAATCTTATATGTTAGCCGTTAGAGAACATTTCAGAAAATCTCAAAAATGAAGTAAATATCAGAAGAATCAAACAGTTCACGTAATATAAACATATGTATATATAACTTTAAATCATTTGTAATACTCGTTGTTCGACATATGTCTTTCATATCAGCCACCTGTTTATGTTAAATATGCATAATCTCTCATCTAAATACTTTACCTATGAATAAACTTTTGCCGATGTAAATACTCAAATCCTTTTGCAACATCATAACACATCTCTATTCGCTTCTTGGTTGAAACTGACTTTTTATTGCGCCTCAAATAGGTCAACAGAGACCCTCCTATTTTTTTATGTACATAATAAAAGATACTTTAATATGTCAAGAAAGTATATCGTCAGTTATTAAACAAAATTAAAATAATTTGTCAAACATCTAACTGATGTAAATAATCTGTTCATTAGAAAACAAGAAACCTACAGGCCTTGACGGCCGCCTGAGAACTAAAGACCTTAGAATGACCTGTCAAAGGGTCTTATTTTTGCATTTTAAGCTTCATTTCGGAGTCTATTTTTGATCCGAGATTTCCTTGACTGTTACCCCCGCCATTTATTATTTGATGTTTTAGAATCATTTATGCATAAAGGGGGAGGGGGGCGAGAGTCAGAGGAATCCTGGTTTATGTTTCACATGGCTCCAGAGGCCAAACGGTATAGAGACCTGCATGCCTTTAATGGTCAATTTTTTATATAATTTTCAGTTTCATTTATAATGCTCACAACATGCATACAGTTTATTTCTACAAGCATACAATACACATGAAATCAAAGTAGCTAGGTTTCCAAAAATAGAACACATATTTTATTTAATATGGTTAAGTGACAATCTATCATGTGGTTTTCAAGATGAAGTTAAAAATGTAAAATTATTAACGGAAGACAAACGGCAATAGGTTACTCAAATGACCTCATTATGTTCACTATACAATTATATTTGTCACAACCCCTCCCCCTATAAAAATCCTCAACCCTGCCACAAAGGCAGTGAATTTCTTAATCTAAAACAGTACAATAACAATGCATTTAGTTTATCTCCCACGACACAGTACAGAAGAAAATATTATAAAACTCAATACATTTAACTTTATGGCCATATTGGCCCTACCCAAAGGTCCTGAACCCCTGAAACAGGGACCCTGATTTTTAGGTAGAGGGTATCATGGACTACATGTATATGGCCATATTGGCCCTGTCCTAGGACCTGACCCCCTCACCCAGGAACCATGAATTTCACAATTTAGGTAGATGGCTTTATGAACATCATAACCATGCATTTACGTTTTTTCAAATTTATATGGGAGTGGGGAATAATATTATGCATGATTTAATACATTTTCAATATATGGCCACCTTGGTCCCGTCTTATGACCTGAACCTCTGCCCCAGGGGTCATGAATTTCACAATTTCGGTAGAGAGTTTTATGGACATCATAACCATGCATTTAGTTTTTTCTCAAATATACATGGGAGGATAGAAAAAGATTTTTTTAAAAATTTGGTACATTTTTACTACATGGCCATACCCCTAATCCAGGAGCCATGAATTTCACAATTTTGGAAGATGATTTTTAAAATGTTGGTTTATTTGGTCCTGCCCATGAGGCCCTGGTGGTTATATGGTCTTAAATTTTTTCACAATTTATATTTTTTTTTAATCCCAGAGATGACTTAAACCAAAAATGGTAACAATTGACCATGTAGTTTTCAAGAAGATGTTAAAAATGTAGAATTGTTAACGGAGAACGGACGACGCATGACGACGAACGAACACCAATTGCAATACATGTAGGTCACCTGAGTGACACAGGTTAACATAAAAAGCTTTATTTTGGATAGGAGTGTTTAGGGTTTTTTATATGAAAACTAAGTTTAATATTTAAAGAAAAAGAAAGTGAAGAAAATTGCTTAAGTTTAATAAATACCAGCCATATTCTCCAACACAAGAAAAATCGGTTTCTGTAGTGCAGAATATCCTTCGATATTAACGATATTTTTGTGAATCAAAATGCGTAAAAGATTTATATTATTGAACAATCGAATTTCGCAATCTTTATCAGTACACACTAGCACATCTAGAGTTCCGAAAGTTCCGTACAGCATTTCACCTTTAGTTACCTGTGTATTAGAATTTTTAAAAAATATTTAGATATGAACTACAATAAAATTCTAGAAATAAGAAATGGAGACATTGAGATAAGTTTTACAATAATGTTCTCTATTTGAGAAAAGACAGTTTGCTGTATAAGTATGAATAAGGACTGAGAATTGATAGCTTTAAATGTATGTCTTTTTTGTATTAGAATGAAAGTGAATAATTTTGAACGCTTCATAAAATATTCTGAACTTTAAACTTCAATTTTTTTAGGTAGTTCTACTATGAGATTAATCCGAAGTTCTTTATTCTATTGTATATAAAGAGCTTCAAAAGTAAGAATGGTTAAAACTTTTTCTTTACACTATTAAAAACAAAGAAAAATAATTATTCGGCTATCGACAAAATTATCGCCTTTTTATTTGATTTCATGTTAAAGTAACAGATTAACAGATAAAATAAGTATTAAATTGCAAAAGGTTATTCATTTCCTTTAGTCGGTAATAGTACAAAACAGAAAAAATCCTTACATTTTCGATTTTAGAACCCAATTTTATTTGACGTCTATCTAGCTGATGCTGCTTTCGATCAACTGGAAACTTAAGAGTGGATGGTTTATCATTCGATAAAGGATGACCAGAAGAGACCAGATAGTTTATCAAGTCAACCAATGTGGTATTTTGACCTACTTTGCCCTGAAACAAATTTAACATCATATTATTAAAACAATCTTTAGTGAAAGATTACAAAATTGTCGCTTCTAGTCGGTTTGACAAGTTGGGGAATGATAATTACCATATTATAAAATCATTATATTATAAGCAAAAACTCCATGTGCCTTATTGTCACCTGCGCATCATTTCACTCCGCTTAAAGATACATGAAAAAAATGACAATAACAAACCGTCAACCATCTCAACAAGAGGCCAATAGGCCTTGACGGTCACCTGAGTAGCATAACCCATACACAAACTTGTCAAGGAGTCTCATATATGCATTTAATTAAGTTTTATTCTGGAATAGAAAAATTTGTAATGACGACCAACTCCCTGCCTGAAATCTTTCAAAAAGGACTATTAAACAGTTTTCAAGATATTCGGGCACTACCTGTTTGAGGGGGGTCAGGACCACCCCAAGGGCCCATGACCTACATACCATATGATGCCCCTTGACACAAGGAACAAGAATATATATGGTTTAGGGGTGGGGATCTCAACCGTTTTCAAGTTATTTGTGCACTTCCTGTTTGAGGGGGGTCAAGACCATCCCCGGGGCCCATGACCTACATACCATTTGATGACCCTTGACACAAGGAACAAGAACATATATGGTTTAGGGGTGGGGTTCTTAATCGTTTTCAAGATATTTGGGCCCTTCCTGTTTGAGGGGGGTCAGGACCACCCTTGAGGCCCATGACCTACATATCATTTGATGGCCCTTAACACAAGGAACAAGAATATATATGGTTTAGGGGTTGGGATATTAACCGTTTCAGATATTTGTGCACTTCCTGTTTGAGAGGGGGTCAGGACCAGCCCAAGGGCCTATGACCTTCATACCATTTGATGGCCCTTAACACAGGGAACAAGAATATATATGGTTTAGGGGTGGGGATATTAACCGTTTTCAAGATATTCTGGCACTTCCTGTTTGAGGTGGGACAGGACCATCCCCGGGGCTCATGACCTACATACTATTTGATGCCACTTAACACAAGGACATCATATCCATGCCTTTAATTTTCACAAATATATACAGGAGTAGAGAAGAAGATTTTCTAAGATTTAATACATTTTTACTATATGGCCATATTGGCCCCACCCTAATGCCTAAACACCTGTCCCAGGGGTCATAAATTTCACAATTTTGGTAGAAGACTTCATGTACATCATATCCAGGCATTTAGTTTTTCACAAATATATATGGGAGTAGAGAAGACGATTTTCTAAAATATAATACATTTTTACTATATGGCCATTTTGATCCCACCCTTGAGCCTGAACCCCTGACCCAGGGACCATAAATTTCACAATTTTGGTAGAGGGCTTCATTGACATCATATCCAGGCATTTAGTTTTTAACAAATATCTATGGGAGTAGAGAAGAAGATTTTCTAAGATTTAATACATTTTTAGTATATGGCCATATTGGCCCCACCCTAGGGCCTGAACCCCTGAACCAGGGGCCATGAATTTCACAATTTTGGTAGAGGGCTTCATGGACATCATATCTATGCATTTAGTTTTTAACAAATATCTATGGGAGTAGAGAAGAAGATTTTCTAAGATTTAATACATTTTTACTATATGGCCACATTGGCCCCACCCTAGGGCCTGAACCCCTGACCCAGGGGCCATAAATTTCACAATTTTGGTAGAGGGCTTCATGGACATCATAACCATGCATTTAGTTTTTAACAAATATCTATGGGAGTAGAGAAGAAGATTTTCTAAGATTTAATACATTTTTACTATATGACCATATTGGCCCCACCCTAGAGCCTGAACCCCTGACCCAGGGGCCATGAATTTCACAATTTTGGTAGAGGGCTTCATGGACATCATAACCATGCAATCAGTTTTTTCCTCACATGTGTGGGAGTAGAGAAGAAGATTTTTGAAAATTTGGCTGTTTTTTGCATATTTGGCCCCACCTGTGGCACCCTGGGGGTGGTAGAGCCACCAATTTCACAATTTACATTCCTCTTACCATAGAGATGCTTTACATCAAAAATGGGAACAATTGGCCTTGTAGTTTTTAAGAAGAAGTTAAAAATGTAAATTGTTAACGCACGACGCACGACGCACGTCGCACGACGCACGACGCACGACGACGGACGAAAACAGATAGCAATAGGTCACCTGAGTTTACTCAGGTGACCTAAAAATCCATAAAACGAAATAGAATAACAATTTTATAATTATATGTTACTGCAAAATTAACTGATTAAAGAAATATACGTAATGTACGATCAAGAAGCCAAATCGTAAAGCCAGAAACCCTGACCCTGGGGCCATAAATTAAACAATTCTTCTTTGCTCATAATAACCATGTTCATAGTTTGTCTGCTCAATATCAAGAAGTCGGGAAACAGATTTCAAAGAAATAATGCTAATTCATTGTGTGACCACTAGACCCCACCCAATACCAGAACCCCTGACCCTGGGCCTGAATGACTCAGGTGACTTAATTAAGAGAAATTAAACACAACTGACTTGTTTTGAAACAAGAAATTTGCTGAAAAAAACACTGTGATATATGTATAGTAACTGTTATTAACCAGATCGATTGTTTTGCTTTTCAAGTTCATATAACTTATTCGTTCTTGCATAAAAAAAATGTTAGCTCGTTTAAAAAAAGAGAGAGACATGTTTACTTACAAAAATATATTCAGTGGTAACTTTGAAGTGGAGAGCACCATTATAATAGTAAGAAATTACGTAACGGTCTTCTGTGTGGTTCGTCATTTCCCAAACGAGAAAATCTCCATTTCTTTCAACAAGTTGTTCTGCTTCTTTTTTTGGAATGAATCCATGAAACCATGTTTGCTTCATCAGGTTATTATACCCAATTTCTGTATTCTAAGAATGAGGAAAATAAAAGTTTTAATGGAGAATTAATTTCTGAGAAAAAGAATTATAATGGTTTTATTTAAATGTCTGTGGTGTGTTGTATCAGTTTAGGTAGAAATTAAAATTTTAAGAACGAAAAACTTTTGTTCAAATTTTGTTCGAATTTCACTCCCAATAAGACATACTTGCTAATCAAAGCGTACGAACAATCCACGAGTTAAAATATATGAATGACCATAAGGCTTTAACATATCAAATAAAGATATTAATCTACAAAGTAAAATTATTTTACTAAGACAAGCTTGATTTGTTATTGAGATGTGATTACAAATCCAAACTCTTTATGTAATTATTCGCTGTGTATACATATTAAATAATGTTGACTTCTGCACTCATTTTATAATGAATCACAATTTAAAGTTTGCCAAAAAAAAAAGAATGCAGATACTTAAATAGCTGGAAAATAATGGGCATACATTAAATAATATCCTTTTAGATAAGTTGTCACAACTGACACTGAATCAGGAATGTTAATAGATGGTCAAACACGAAATGGTCTTATAGATATAAACTCCTATACGTACTTTAAGTACTTTGATTTTTCTGATACAACGAGTCTTTTAATATATGAATTATAAAGTTAATAAAAGTTTATATAAAAAAATAAAAACGCAAACGCCACATAAATGGAAACACAACCCCGTTTGCATAATCAAGGGCACAAACAATGTATAAACACCTACGTACTTTATCTTTGTAATCAACAAGACAACCAAACAGAGATTTAATAACCCCTTCTTGTAGAGTTTTTCCTTGAAAAACAGGTGTGTTTTCTTCGATGTTAAGAGGACAAATGTTTACTTTACACTTAATTCCTTTGAATTGCAAGATTTCATGAAAATCATTTCTTTCTAGAAGCTGTTTTGTCTCTTGAATAATTTGTACAATTGTTTTTTCCTTTAAAGCGTTCTGTTCAGTTTTTTCTAAATTTTCCTCCATTTGCTTGAGTACTAAGCTTTTTAAGTTAGTTCCAACATCTCGCACAGCTTTACAAATTAAATCTTCATGAACAGATATTTCATGAATGGTATGTTTGTATTTCTCTTGGTCTACGCACGATTTGTGCTTCTGTAATTCCGGCAATAATGTGGTTTCCAGTTCATGTATTTCTTTAAAAACCTGTTCTTTCTTTTCTTTTAAAAAATCTTTCAGTGATACAAAATCGTGTTTTTTATGAACACCTGCCACACATATTTGACAGATTGGACTACTGCAGTCTTTACAATATAACTGACACGTTTCTTTCGAATGGCTGTCACATTCAGTAAATGGTTTGTCAGACTTGTCCACACCCTCGTGATGTTTTTCAGCCAAATGTTTGGTTCTACATTCCCAGCAAAGTCTTAACCCACACTGCTCGCAACGATAAACTGCATTATTTGCACACAGAACACAAGACATAGCGAACTGTGCATACATGTATATCGTAGAGTGGTCCTTTGGTAAGTCTACAACATAAAAGGTTTCTTTTTTAAACAAGATGCCCATGGGCCACATCGCTCACCTGAACAACAGTTCCTTGTAACATTCTATTTCGTAGCATATGCTATTTCTAATTTAAACTTTGAACCCCTTCTGGGCCCCAGTATTGGTCCGGGGTTTATGGTTGGCTTTAACAATTATACTATTCGGGGATCCTTGCATAGTAATCTCACAAACTGTGGAATTGTAGTTCTAAAGAAGAAAATTTTTACACATTTTCCATATTTATTTCTATGTTATACTTTGAACCCCACTTGGGGCCACAGTATTGGTCTAGGGGGTCTTGGGGCCCCAGTATTAGTCCGGGGGTCACGATTTTACCAATTTAGAATCTACAATAGCCATGGATGGTTGCATAGTAATCTCACAAACTGTTGCACTGTAGTTCTTGAAAAGAAGATTTTTAAACATGTTCCCTATATATTTCAATGTTAACTTTGAACCCTTTCTTGGGCCCCAATATTAGTCTGGGGGTCACGGCTTCCACAATTCAGAAACTTCACAATTTGAGAATGCTTGCATAGTAATCTCACAAATTGATGCATTGTAATTCTCCAGAAGAAGATTTTTAAACATGTTCATTCTATCTATCTATGTTAAACTTTGAACCCCTTCTGGGCCCTCAGTATTAGATCGGGGTCTTCTATAATTTAGAATTTCCACTATTTGAGGATCCTTGTATAGTAATCTCACAAACTGTGACATAGTAGTTCTCGAGAAGAAGATTGTTAACATGTTTCCAATATATTTCTATGTTAAACTTTGAACCCTTCTTGGTGCCCCAGTATAGGACTGGGAGTCACGATTTTACCACTTTAGAATCTACAATTGCCAAGGATGAATGCATAGTAATATCCCAAACTGTTGCACTGTAGTTCTTGAGAAGAAGATTTTTAAACATTTTTCTTATATATATTAAACTTTGAACCCCGCCTGGGGTCCCAGTTTTTGCCTGGAGGGGGGGGTCACGATTTTTACAATTTAAAATCTTCACTATACATACAAGCCTATGTATAAATATTGACATTTCTGGTGCAGTGGTTCTTGAGAAGAAGATTTTTAAAAATTTATCTTATCTATTTCTATGTTAAACTTTGAACCCTGCCTGGAGCCACAGATTTGGTCCGGGGGTCACAATTTTTACAATATAGAATCTTCACTATACATACAAGCTTTTGTGTCAATGTTGGCATTTCTGGTGCATTGGTTCTTGAGAAGAAGATTTTAAAAAAATTTTCCAACATATTTCTATGTTAAACTTTGAACCCCACCTTGGGCCCCAGTTTTGGTTCGGGGGTCACATTTTTTACAATTTAGAATTTTCACTACATATACAAGCTGTTGTGTAAATAATGGCATTTCTGGTGCAGTGGTTCTTGAGAAAAAGATTTTAAACATTTATCCTATGGATTTCTATGTTTAACTTTGAACCCTGCCTGGGGCCCCAGTTTGGGTCCAGGGGTCACGATTTTTACAATTTAGAATCTTCACTATATATACAAGCTTTTATGTAAATATTAGCATTTCTAGTGCAGTGGTTCTTAAGAAGTTTTTTAAACATTTTTCCAACGTATTTCTATGTTAAACTTTGAACCCCGCCTGGGGCCCAAGTTTTGGTCCTGGGGTCACGATTTTTACAATTTAGAATCTTGACTATATATATAAGCTTTTTTGTAAATATTGGCATTTCTGGTGCAGTGGTTCTTGAGAAGAAGATTTTTAAAGACATGCACCCTATTTTCACTGTTTCGTAATGATCTCCCCTTTAAAAAGGGTTGTGCCCTTTATTTTAACAATTTAGAATCCCCTTATCATAAGGATGCTTTGTACCAAGTTTGGTTAAATTTGGCCCAGTGGTTTTAGAGAAGAAGTCAAAAATGTGAAAAGTTTACAGACGGACAGACAGACGGACGGCCGGACGGACGGACGGACGGACGGACAGACGGACGGACGTACGGACAACGGGTGATCAGAAAAGCTCACTTGAACCTTCGATTTAGGTGAGCTAAAAATCGTAATATTTGACGACATATATAAGATATCGTCACGATTTAAACTAAAAGTTTTACATTTTGTATGCATTTTTAATGAGTACAATACTTAGCTAAACTTATTATAATAGTCAACCGAATGTCACAGTGATAGAAAAAAACTCAATTCACAATTACTTTTTAGGTATTCAAATTCATGGTGTTGACTATTATAAGGATGTAAAACTGAAATTTAACAAAACTAGACATAATTGATATGTTGACCATCTCAAAGGGCCCCGCTTTAATTTGTACAATGGGATGAAAAGCATTTCAGAGGATTTTGCCTTTACCTTTACCCATGCTTAGAAATTTTCCGGTTGGCTTTAAACTTTAATTCAAGCTCACTAACCTTTACCCAAAGGCATTCTTTTTGTTTAAGCTGAGCAAAAGTATGCCAATGGTAAATAAATTATGGTTTAAAATGGATTTCAAAGAGATCTGTTCTTACCTTTTCATTTGAACACGAAAGACCTTGAAACCTGATTTCAAGTCACTGCACACACTTTAAACAGAATTTTTGCGTGGTCTGATATGACCTTGACTCTTGATACTCCTGTACACCATTTACCTATAGGCACTCTGGGCTTGAAGTATGAGACAAATTGGACCAAGGGGAGAGATTATAGGATCCGAACAAGGTTTTTTCACAAAATTCTGCGATGACCTTAACCTTAACCCTAGAAACTTTGATCAAGGTCACTGTGCACCATTTTCCCAAAGGCACTCTGTGGGTGAAGTTTGAGCCAGATTGGACCAAATGTAGAGAAGATATGCTCCGGACAAGTGATTTCGGACGGACAGACGGAAGGAGGGACGGACAGACTGATCACTATAGGGCGCCCACAGAGTGTTTACATTAATAGCCTATGTCATTCTATAATCTACAAATTCTTTCGTGAACAACAAGTAATCTTAGATGGAATGTTAAATATCTGACCCTCCCACAATTAATTATATTTTCAGTATTAATATAAATATGCATTAATACGCTTATAAACTCAGTTGATTAATTAAGAAGAGAAAAGCTGTCAATGTGAGAGCAAACCGGTTTCATATGATATTTTGATACTGCGAAATATTGAACATGTGCTCAAAATATTATGCTATATTATGAACCCGGGTTTAATATTTCGCTGCGAAATATTGAACCCCCTATAAAATATAAAACGCAGGCTTCAATACATTACGGCTGCGATGTATTGAAACCCCCTCTGATTTTCATTTGCTATTTGACAGGGGCTCAATGTATTATGACTGCGATATATTGAAACCTCCTCTGATTTTCATTGCTATTTGAGAGGGGGTTAAAATGTAATTGCAAAATATTGAACCCCCTCTGATATTCATTTCTATTGGGGAGGGGGTTCAAAATAATATGGCCATAATATTTTTATATCCCTGTCCAATAGGAATTGAATATAGGAGAAGGTGGGGGGTCAATATATCGCAGCCATAATATTTTAACCCCATCTCAAATGGGAATTGGAAATAGGTGGATTCAAAATATTGCGGCCATAATATTTTGAACCACCTCTCGAAAGGCAATTGGAAATAGGAGGGGGGTTCAATATATTGGGACCATAATGTACCCCTTCTCCAATAGCAATGAAAATCAGAAGGGGTTCAATATATTGAAGGAGGAGTTATCCGTACAATAAGGTTACCTTGTATGCATTATTTTAGAGTTCGACAGCTGGTTTTTTTCGCAAAAATTTACAAAAATCCAAATCCAAATTATATGCATATCTCTAATATTTGTACAATTGATCTGCAAAACAAAAAACTTCCTATCTTGTAGGAAGAGTCATCCGTTCAAATAGGGTACCCATTTAGCAGCCCGCCCGCCATTTTTACCATTTCAATAACCAGATTGTTTCTATGGAAAATCCGGTTAAAAATGACTTTATGTGTCTATTTAGTCTGTTATGCCATTTCATGAAAACGTTTTCGACTAATCAAATGGGCCCTGATATCTTACTTTGAGTACTTTGATTCTGATCATTTACAGGAACGGGTTTCACTTTTCTTTAAATTTTGAACATTGAAACTAAATCTAAAATACCTAATTATTCTACCCTTAGTCACGCAGTTCAATAAACAAGCTTAACTAATATTTTAAATAATTTATAAGATTTATAACCATGCTGCTGCAAATTAAAATTATTTGTTAATAAGTAGTTCCGACGACCTACGTACGTACGAAATACTACGTCGTACCTACATGGTACTAAGACTTAATCTCGAGATGATCAGTTGTACGGACGGGATCATATATCGTATGTAAGAGATAATAAGTCCTACGTACGAGATAATAATTTGTTCCTCTGAGGGGTAGGTACATGTATGCAGTAGAATTGCAGTAACCGATAGTAATATACAGCAGTTAAAGTTGCTTACTTCAGAGAATTTGAACGCTTAAGTTAATGGTACATACTTGTATGGACATTGTTATTTTCGACTATTTTTTTTTATAATTTGAATGAAGATTTTTTTATTAACATATTTCTCTTTTACGTCGTATCTATAGATGTGGTTATGATTTCAATAAATCTTTTTGTACTACCTTATCTACATGTCATTTCATATAAAAATCGTTACGTCTGTCAATTGACGTGATTATATAGTTAATTTGCAATTTATAAGGCTAATGCCCTGAACAAATATTCCAGGAGATAGTTCACAATATTAAAATAAAACCCTTTCGATATATTTTCGATACATATTAACTACGGCTTTCATATTAACAATTTCCTTATTTTTTCATACCTTCCTTCGAGTGAATTTCTTCTTTTTCTAATTCTATAAGGAAAAACAAAACATAGATGATAGTACACATGTATATGTATATTCCTGGAATGTCAATCTATTGCAGAATTCGCAAGTCGTTCCGACCGAACAACCGGTTACTCGTATCAAAATACATATATTTTTAACATATAATATTTTTTTTATTTGCTGTCTAATGTAACAGAAAGCACGATTGGAAAAGTCTGAAGATGTAAAATTTATAATATTATATTAAAATAATTCAAAGTAATATTTAAAAAACGGAAAACAGCTGTGAAATAATTTCACTGCATGGAATTTCGTCGTCATTTCATTTTATCAAATGAAAGTCGATCAGCAAAATTCAATCAAATTTGCCTATGACAAGTTCTAGATCTTCTGTTAGTGATAATCATCGGTTGTGACATGTGTCCAATATAGACAAAGGCATTACATTTTGCTGTGTAATAAATTAAAACTGTAAAATAAACACATTTAATGTAGGTACAATAATAATAATCATTATAACGGTATTCAACAATGATTTTTATATTATTCATATATTAATGATTGGGTAAAAAATGAACAGACAGGGAAATGACGTGTTGTGTTAACAGTCATCAGAATGAACACCCATTGACCAATTTCCTTTTACAATTTCAGACCCTCCAATTTAACTTGAAGATACAAAACTAAATTTAAAATGAAAATGTGTTGTAATGTACAACTTTTTTAATATGACTAACCGGTTATTGATTTTGTAACCGGTAACCATCGTTCAGACCGCGTAACCCGGTTAGATATTGCCATGCTTAGTATATTCATCTAATTTTGATTTCGCAAAGCGATTGGTAACGAAAATTATTTTTACCTAAAAGCACAGTGCTTCCTACAAAATTTGTAACAGTTATTTGATAACTGTTATTTTTATGCTCATTTCTATTATTCAAAACAAGCACCGGATCAGGAAGAGAATTAGTAGTCCCTTTGTATTCCTCAGCATTAACATCTATTGGCGTAGACCTATCGTCACATTTCCCTTTTTTACTCCACTGAACATGGTAAGGTGTTGGAATAGCTTCTATTCTCGCCTTAAACAATTGGCTTCCGTTTTCTTTATTTTCAGTTCTGTCCATAGAAACACGAGGGAGACCTTGTAACAAAATTTAAGTTTAAAATTTTAATTCATAAATAACCATGAAGTGATACAATTTAATTTCCACATAAAGCAATATAACACAGCTTTAATAAGGAAAATGTACTATAGTATTTTTATTTCTTAGACAAGAAACTGTGGTTTGTTTAAAAAATATATAATATTGCAATTCATCAGTATCTCTCTAAAAACATTAAAATTCTATTAAATTCATGATTTTTGAAACCCAAACCACATGATACTTTTAGCATTAATCTCATTCTTTTTTAATTAACGTCCATGTGTTTTTAAAAAACATTTTTTTCTTTAATTTCACTTGTTGTTTCGAAGTACTTCCAAGATTTTATATTTTTGTCTTCGAAAACATCGCATTGATCTTAAACTATTTTGTCTATTAATTGTTTGTACTGACTGTGTTAAAAGATAATAAATTTGCTTATGTAATTGGAATGTGGTTAAAAATTGTGATAATTTCTAAATATACCAACAACAAGGACTTCACTTGTTTTTGACCCGACTGAGTTGGTAGCTGTGAGTCTGTAGTCGCCCGCATCGTCTTGGCCGACGTTTCTGATGATAAGGTCGTGATTGTCAGTTGAAAGCCGACCACCACTTCCCTGAATATCTATGCTGTCGCCGTTTTTTGTCCAGTAGACTTCTTTTATCGGAGGGGAATCGCAATACAAAAACACGGTACCAATCAATTTCAGTGACTTTTCATCAATGATCGTATACTGGGTTGTCGAGATATTAGGAACACCTGCAATAGTTATTCAAAGCACAGGGAAATTCACTTTTTATTGGAGCTCCACCTCCGCTCCGGCCGGGGCTTGAACTCACGACCTCTGGAACCCATTCTCCTAGCAGTGAGCGGCTACCGCGCTAACCACTCGGCCATCTAGGCAAGACGAAAATCTTGCTTCGATGACGAACGGAACCTAGCGCGCTGGCCGCGCACTACACAGTCGTTTGAGATACAGGTGGAATACAGTTAAACGACAATTTGAGAGGATCGGAACGATACACATTGCATAGGAGAATAGGTTCCAGAGGTCGTGAGTTCAAGCCTCGGTCGGGGCGGAGGTGGAGCTTCAATAAAAAGTGAATTTCCTTGTGCTTTATATATATCTATATCATTCACTTTGGGCAGGTATATATCAATTTGAGAGTTATTGCAATGTTTGTGCTTATTATATATGTATATATCTATGCAATGTGTATCGTCCCGATCCTCTCAAATGAATCCGTTCGTCATCGAAAGCAAGGTTTTTTTGTCTTGCTTATATGGCCGAGTGGTTAGCGCGGTGGCCGCTCACTGCTAGGAGAATGGGTTCCAGAGGTCGTGAGTTCAAGCCTCGGTCAGGGCGGAGGTGGAGCTCCAATAAAAGGTGAATTTATATATATCTATATCATTCACTATGGGCAGGTATATGTCAATTTGATAGTTATTGCAATGTTTGTGCTTATATATATATATATATATATATATATATATATATATATATATATATGAAGTCGTAAACACAATACTACAACGGTCAAATTCAAATTTTTCTTTTAAAGAAGATCATACTTCCTGTTATATTTACATCCACTGTGTTGCTGACATCTTCTCCAAATTTATTCCAGAGAACAAGCCGATAATGAAGTTTGTCCTCAAAAGTGGCATTTGGAATAACAAGTACTGGATGTTTCAAAGTATGACTGCTACCAAAATATTTCGGTTTTGTGATGTCAATGGAGTCAAAAACTTTCCCATCTTTGCTTTTTTGCCACTTAAATTTGTCAGCTGATGGATTTGATAAATCATTAGACACAATCTTAATCTCAGATCCAACATGAATATTTTTATGATGTACTGAAATTGGGGCACGTGGAAAACCTGCAACAAATGTTTCGTTGTTAAAATTGCTCATCCATTGTACATGAAAAGCTTTGTTTATTTGCTATCAACACATTAAATGCTCATAATTTGACAAATGATATGACAGTGTATATGAATGATTAAACAATATATGTAGTTTAAAGTAAACAGTACGATGTAACTCACAAAATACAAGGTTTTTTTTTTCTTTCCATCAGGGATATCAATTTTTTTTGTATCGTATCATCGAAATCTTTGAAAGGAAAACGTCCCTAGTTTGAAAAGTTTACTTGGATGTTAAAAGCTTACCGATTTGCATTTCATCTTAGTTTTTTTTATTCATTTCTTTTTTGTATTCCAAGCAATTAAAAGTAAATACAAGAAATAAATTAACGCAAGCATTTAAAGAACGTACGCAATCCAATCGTTATAAAAATGCATGGATTTTAAAACACATATATCGCGTTATTGCGTTATATGGAAAAAAATCAATCACATAAGAAATCAATATTATTATATTATATCTATCTATATAAGTAACAAAACTTCTAAGTACTCATCCTTATAAAAAGAATAATTTTAAAAATTACGAAATAAAGCGATATACTATAATATTATATATATATATATATATATATATATATATATATATATATATATATATATATATATATATAGTCAGCACACGGTTATGATGTGATAAGGGCCATACATTGTTTTACTTCCGGTTTGCCAGAGTAACTACATTGGAGAGTTGATTGAAATCAACTCTCAAAAAATATGTTTTTGTATCCCAACATTTGAACGTTTAAGAAAAATAATACAAGTCCGTAAATTCGTGGCCAAACCCATACAATGTATACAGCATTTAAACAACGCACTTTGGTGTGACTGAAATAGTTCAGTGGTTAGAGCATAAGCTTGACAATTGGCATTCACAAATTAAAATAAAAAAACATAGGCAATCAAAGATTTACAAAACTCACCGAGACGAAGCTTCATCTTTATGAGACCACCTTTATCATATTATATGAAAATTATAGTGAATGATCTTTATTAAAACAATGTATGCTGTAGTGTAGTATGACTTAATATCGTATAAAATCATATGATAAAATATTTTATCATATAATATGAAAATGTCATACTGTATTGTATGATACAATAATAATCAGTACCTTACTACACGGTACAATATATTGCGTCATATGATATCATATCTTATTTTGTTACTCTATTGTATATGATCATAATAAAATATGATATTTTACAATATTATATAACATTGTATCAATATATGACATCACATTTTATATGATATTGTATCGAACAATACGATATTGTATCATATATATAACGAAACGACACAATATTGTTTCATGTAATATGATAAAATATTGCACCACTGTATATATAATATTGTATCATTCGATTGTGCATTATATGAAATGGTATCATATAATTTGATATAGTATCATAGACGATAAATCTTATAATATTTTACAATATCATAAGATAGTAAGATACAATATTATACAATACAAAAAAAAATACCGTATCAAATGATATTAAACAATATTATATAAAATAATACAATATCATAACATGTTATAAAATATTATATCATATTTTATGGTACAATATCATATTATTTGATAAATGTTATAGCATATGATTCAATATCATAGGAATAGGATTCATATGATATATCATTTATTAACAATCACATCTATCAAGTAAGTTTGAGTGAGATAGGACAAAGTTTTCTTAGCATCCTTGGTAATGGAGATCAGGCTCTTTATCTACATGTAAAATAACCGTATGTTTCAAATCGAAAGTTACATGACCGAGAAATTTGGTCAGGACAGCATGTTTTCCAACATTCAAACCTTCATTTTAAGACTCAAAATGTAGACCTGCTCAAGCATCAAGATAATTCGAAACATCAAGATAATCGAGATCAAGTTCTGTATCTGAAGCTTTCTCTATTTACACATTCATAAGTTTAAAAACTGTTTTAAATCTGACAAGGTATGAACAGAATTTACTTCATTTTGTAACCAGTTCTAAGAACGTAACATAATTTTGAGTTGTTCTAATATTTTAAACCTGCTTAAGAATCTACATAATCAAGACCACTCTCCGTTTCTGAAGCTACCTCTGCGATTCATTTAAATAGTTAAAAAAAACCATACAAGTTAGAATAAGTAATATTATTTACATAAACATCTTACCAGCTCCAAGAACCTTAACCTCCTCCTGCATCTGAAACTTATGACTCAGATCTAGCATCCAAGCCTGCGGAGTACATCGGCATCGCAAGATGTATCATCCATGCAAGTTTGGTGAAGATAGGAAAAGTAATAACCTTCATATGCCATCAAAGGGCACCTGCTCCAAAAACTTAACCTTAATATCCTCCAGCATCCAAAACCTATGGTTCAGATTCAGCATTCAAGCCTGTCAAGTGCATAAGTATCATACGAGGCACCCTCCATGCAAGTTTGATTAAGTTAGGACCAGTAGTAACTTAAATATGGTCATCAAAGGGCACCTGCTCCAACATCTTTAACGTGCTCCAGCATGTGGAATTTATTGCCCAGAATCAGCATCTAAGACTTTTAAGTCTATAAGTAGGCCCTAAGACTTTTAAGTCTATAAGTAGGCCCAAATACACCATCCATCAAAGTTTAGTGATAATAGGACATGTAAAAACTAAGATACATGACCTGTTATAAAATCTTTAACCAGGTCCAGACGCCGACGCCGGGGTAAAGCATAAACTTTCCCCTGAATTCGTCTCGGTGAGCTATTAAAAATATTTAGAATTTTGAGCTAAAATTGTGCTTATGCCTTTTTAAAATATTGTTGAAACATTACCAATCGTCACATCTTTTGATACAGATCCCACAGCACTTATTAAAGTACAAGAGTACTTCCCAGTATCTTCTTTGGTAAGTGATGTGATTGTAAAAGAGCTTTCTTTAACACTTCCTCCAACAAACTTTTGGCTTTTCATATCCAGTAGTTTTCCATCTTTTCTCCATTCTATGCCCTGCACTTTAGGTGACAGCTCTAAAACTGCGTAGCTGTAGTGGATATTAATTCCTTTATCTCCGGATGTAACATTCAAATCGTTTAAACATGGTAGCTCTGTAATTTATAAACTATTTTATTATTTACAGGAATTGATAAATTCTTTTTAAAACGCGAAGCACTTTTTTGTTACCTTGGTTTACATTATTTTCAGAGGTAATAATAAAAGGACAATGAAAATGCATAAAACATTCCATGCTTCAAAAATAAAGATGCGACTAGAGGAAAGAAGTTTATATTCAACAAATAAATAGTTTATTTTAATATAATAATATTACATTATTAATTTTGAAATGGTGCGATTATGATAAAACAGTAATCAGCATTTTGTTTTTACTGTAACATGACAGTATGTGTTAACTTCTTTAGAAGATTTATGTATTCTATAACTAAGGCATATTCAAATTGAAATTCATTCAAGATTTTTGAGTATTTGCATTTTTACAATAATAATAAACACATCCCTTTTAAAATATGATTCTTGTGTTTGAACACTTTCTTCCAGGCTTAGCGCTTTTCAGTACTTTGATTTGGCCATGCCGTCTACAACGTATTTATTGTTAAACTCTTACCTCCAAGTACAGTCAGACGAATGGTATTTCTGGATATTTCATGATCGTTTTCGTGTGATTCTAGAGAAAGAACTGCCCGGTAATCCCCTTCATCCTCTTTACATACAGATTGTATGACAAGTATTGTGTTGGTACTTCCACTGTACTTCTCATCCCGTGTGTTAATATCCTCGAAGACCTTGCCTTTCCTTTTCTGCCATGTTATTGACAAACATGCAGTCTCTATTCCTTTCACCTCTGCTTCAATTTGTGTTATCCCTCCGCATATTACTTTATCTTCACCCTTAATTGAAAAACATGCTTCATCTGAAAACAAAAACTAGGTAGAAAAAGCATATATCAAGGAGGTACAATGTATACTGTATAGCAATGCATAAGCCTTATGATATAGAGAAGCTGATTTTTTACAGTTAAAATAAACAAAACCTTAATATTTTCTGGATATTTTAAGTATGTTGAAGAAGCAAAGTGCGATGAATAAAGATGAATTCATACGTTTATGCATCTGAATAGCAAAAAACATACATTAAGTTTTGATTCCTGCAAACACTTAACACCCGAATATCTCGAAATTCCTCCCCAATTTCGTAGTCAAGTTTCAAGTGTCAGGTTTGATATTTAATGCAATTAAAGGACATTTTCTTTTGTCTATAAACATATGTTAATTACAAGGGTACCCTCAAGGGAACAACAACATGTGCTACACAACAATCTAAAAAAATGTTGAAATATTTTATGTAGAGGAGTTATTTTGGTGCAAAAAACCTCCTTTTATGATACGGTTGCATGTTACTTAAACTGTTGTGGTGAATATGATTAATACAATCATTTAATCTAATAAGAAAAACTGTCTCCACTAAAGATAATATAGCAAATCAATTTTGTTCAGGACAACAACAACTGCTTCAATCTGGTCCTTGGAATAGCTTTTCCCACAAAAATATAACTAACAGAAATTGATGTCTTTTATTATTTTTGTCATTTTAGTAGCTAATTACGATATAACAATTAGAATTTCCGGAATGAAAATTGCAGCGCATATCGCTTTGATTTGTTTTGTACAGTTAAAAGTACAATTTAATGAGCCCTTTAATGAGATAAAAGAAATTTATCTATTCAGACCATTTTGAGAATGTTTTACTTTTATTTCGATGTTGATGTAATGATAAAAATATCACACTTAAGCGTTTGTATAAAAATAAAAGCTAAACAAAAAATTCCCACTCAAAATAATAACAAATCATCAAGCAGCTCAAAGTGAATAAAAAACAAATAATAATAAATAGTTTTGCAAGAAGGTTGGAAACACATTTTATCACATGTTTATCTCAATATGCAGTGGATAATTTTTTATATTACAATGTGTGTTCTTACGAGACGTGACGTCATAATTAAACATTACGTAGGTTTATGCGGTTGATTGACGTAAAATGAAATAGTAAATAAATAATTCAGTTGAAAAGTGTGCTGAGTTTTAAATGTGAAGGATATCTCGTGGTCCCATTACTACAAACAATTACGTGAAAACACATCCTACAGAAACGGAAATTTTATACAACGGAAAAAAGATACCAGCTCTCATAGATACAGTGTCCACATAACAACTATAAGTGAATCCTTTTACAACAAACAACTATCTCAAAGTGTTGACATGAAAACTTGAGACATCATTCTACAGATTTCTACATAGAAGTTAACTTTGAAATACCTAAACACGTTTCTCATACATCAGAACATGTAATGTTAGTGGTACCTGACAGTTAATACAGTCGACACATACCCGCTTTAATTGGAACCAACGTTCTGGAATCCATGATGCAACTACTTAAAGAAGAACATGGAGTTCAATATTTACAGAATTTATCTCTGACTACACCATGGTATTTCAGCTTCAGATGTTTGAAAATACGTGAAAACCTACTCAGAAAAAGGAACTAAAGACTTGCAGTTGTGAGAACAGTAAATAGAATTAAACTCCCGCCAAACAGTGTTGTTGATGTTGACGGATATTATGACGAAGAAATTTCGTATCATAAAACTTCATCAGTTTTACTGTCCTCTACTTTAACACTGGACTTCAAAGATATTGATGTCACGAACACTCTGAGACCGTATAATTATAAGAAGAACGGAATAATTTCTGTAAAATTGTCTAATGTAACGACAAGAACTATAACCGTACCGCCTTAACAAATCATCTGTGAAGTACAGCCTGATATTGTCGAGAATGAATCTACAACCGTGGAAATCTGAGATGAAGTCGATATAACAGAAAGTGATTTAACCACAGAACAGTTACGAAGGGGAAAAGATCTCCTATTGACTTACTCAATAATATTTAGCAAGGGAGATAATGACGTCGGCCATACAGACTTTGGTAAACACACGAAAGATCTTACAGACGACACTCCTTTCAAGCAAAGATACGGAAGGATTCCGTCATCCATGTATGACGAAGTGAGATCACACCTGCGACAACTATTAGACATGGGTATCATCAGACCATCACAATCGCCATATGCGTCTAATGTAGTGTTAGTGAGAAAGAAAAACGGTACTCTTAGGATGTGTGTCGATTACCGTCAATTCAACAAACCGACAAGAAATAAGCTATGCTCTTCAAAGGATTGAGGAATTACTTGACTGTTTATCTGGTAACAAATTCTTTTCCCACATCGACATGAAGTCTGAATATCACCAGGTAGAAATATATGAAGATCACAAAGAACGCACCGCATTTTCCGTTGGACCACTCGGATTCTTTAGATATACTCGTATGCCTTTCGGTTTGACCAATTTTCCAGCAACCTACCAAAGACTTATGGAAAATCTACTAACAGATTACAACTTAAACATATGCTGTGTTTTCATTGATGACATTATCATTTTTGGCAAAACGTTCGAGGAACATCTTCAAAACATCAAATTAGTATTCAACCGCATCAGAGAAGCTCATCTAAAAATATATTCAGGAAAGTGTGAATTCTTTTTAGAGAAAAGTGAAGTTCATCGGACATGTTGTATCTGATGAAGGTGTGGAAATGGATCCAGATAAAACAGAGAGAATTATTAACTGGCCTAAACCGAAAACGGAAGTACGGAAATTTCTCGGATTTGTCGGCTACTATAGGCGATTCATTGAAAATTTCAGTCGAATTAGCAGAGCACTGACAGATCTCATGCCAACGCTAATGAAGAAGACAAAAAGGAAGACAAAGACCAAAGAATGGAAATGGGGAGAAGCACAAGACCAAGCTTTCGAGACGCTCAAGAAACATCTGACGTCATCACCTATTCTAGGATACACCAACAGTTTACTTCCCTATGAACTTCATACGAACAGGTGATGCACTAGGAGCTGTACTCTATATCAACAACAAAATGGACATAAACATGTAATCAGCTATGCCAGCAGAGGATTAAACAAAGCAGAAAAGAATTATCCACCACATAAAAGAGAATTTCTAGCACTTAAATGGGTCATCTGTGATAAATTTAAAGACTATCTTTATGGACAGCAATTTACCGTTTTTACAGACAATAACCCAGTTACTTACGTGTTAACAACAGCGAAACTTGACGCGACGGGTCATCTATGGTTAGCAGCACTGGCAGCATTTAATTTCGATATCAAGTACAGACCAGGAAGAAGTAAAGCTGATGCAGATGCTCTTAGTCATCTTCCGATGAGTATCGAGACAGTCCAAGCTATCTGCAATTCTGCCTCTTCATCATACGTAGAATAATTGACTCTCTCATCCGATGTTATACTTAATGATATAGACCCGAGAGGAATGAGCACTGGAAACATCATAGACTGGGGAAAAGCGCAATCCTTAGATCCAGACATTCACCATGTCAAAGAGTATGTGAAAAATGAAAAGAAACCGTCCAAGAATGAAATAGGATCAAATCCTTTTCTCAGACAGTTCAACCACCTGAAACTGATAGACAGAGTACTTCACCGTGTTACACATATAGATGAAGAAACCAGACATCAACTTGTGCTACCTATCGAACATGCGTCTACAGTACTTGTAGCGTTACATGACGACATGGGCCACCCTGGCAAGGATAGAACTTTATCTTTAATACGTGACAGATTTTACTGGCCAAGAATGCACAGACATAGAGACCTGAATTGATGAATGCGGCCGATGCACAAGAAGAAAGACTACTACCAATCAACGAGCACCTTTAGTGAACAACACAAACACCTCTCCATTAGAATTGGTTTGCATGGGTTTTCTGACCTTAGAACAATGTAAAGGAGGCTATAAACACATTCTGGTAATTACGAATCATTTCACCAGATTCGCCATGGCCATTCCAACAAGAAACCAATTAGCTAAGACTACAGCAGAAATGTTCTATAACAACTTCATTGTACATTACGGCATTCCAGAAAGAATACACTGAGACCAAGGAGCCAACTTTGAAAGCAGAGTGATTCAAGAACTTCGTAAAATCATGGGTATCGAAAAATTCAAAACTTCCAGCTACCACGCCATGGGAAACGTAATGTGTGAACGCTTTAATCGCACACTGTTAAATATGTTAGGTTCATTAGATTCCAGCAAGAAGACCAATTGGGAAGCATATGTCAAACCATTTGTACATGCGTATAACTGCACTCGACATGAAAGCACAGGACAAACTCCATATATTCTGATGTTCTGAAATAACCCAAGATGCAGTCGATGCAGCATTTGGTCTTCGAGTGAATGAAAAAGAACCATCTACTAAATACATCAAGGATCAACGAGAGCGAATAATCTAAGCCCATAAACTAGCAACAGCTGCAGCAGAGAAAGCCAGAAACAAGCAGAAAGAGTGTTACAATTCCAAAATCAGAGGGGGGACAGTGAAAATTGGAGAGAGAGTTTTAGAGAAGATCGTTGCATTCGAAGGAAAGTATAAACTAGCAGATAGGTGGGAACAAGATCCTTATATAGTTATTGGACAACCTAATGAGAATATACCTGTTTTTGTTGTCAAGAAGGAAAACGGAGAAGGTCGTACAAAAACATAAAACCGCAACCTTCTATTATCAATAGGAATACTAAAGGATACACCTACCCACAACTCCAAAAACCTATTCAGTCAAGAAGAACAAAGTGACAATAATTCAAATATTATTGGTGAATATTAAATTCAGACTGAAGCAGACCAAGATTCAACAGATACACAAGAGGAGGCCCACTCTTCGAGGAACACAGTGAGTGTTGAAAAAGATATCTCTGTGAGGGACAGTACAGACAGTAGCGCTACGCAGAATGAGACGATTCAGGAAACCAAGATGCATCTCATACTGAATCCGAAGACGAGGAAACACAACCAATGGCTCCACATCGCAGATCCACACGGGAGAGACGATTACCTCTCCGTTATAGGACTTGCTATTTTCAGATTCCGAAGTCGATGAGAACAGCAACACCAGACTGGAAAGAACGAATCCATTGCCTGACATCATTAGCAGCTAGTTATTAGAACATTTACGACCGGAGGCAGGAAAAGCGATTCTTGATATTTTGACGTCTAATTCGGTGAAGTGAATTGTGTGTATGTCGGGACGACATATTTCAAACTGGGGGAAGTATGTGGTAGAGTGAAATTTTATGCATTAAATGTGTTAATTATATTATATGTATTATTGAATAATTTTGGTGATTATGTTCAATTTTTTTTTCTAACATGAAAATATTTGAATACTGGCACAGTGTATTATTTTTATATTATTATTTAATCAATGCAATATTTAATTGAAATATTTACAGTTATCTAACCTTAATGTAAGAGTCCTATAATTTGTTATTTTAAACTATGGCAATGCAAAATCTATATTAAGAAGGAATACCTTTTTTTCCTGTATTTCTATTGGATAAAATTGGTCAGCTGTTACTTTATTGGTCATGTGACAATTTTAGTTGAAGAATTTCTTTGTTAAACCAGTTCCTAGTTGGAAGTCTACTTGTGTCTACTTGAAATTTACATTCTTTATCAGGTCAGTTAATTTACAATTTTTATACTAGCTCATATTTGAATACAATTATATTGTGAGATTATTTATAGAGATATCTTAGATATTATATAATTAGTTTAGAAATAAAATGATTAAATATCATAAGATTTGTTTAGTAAAATTCAGTCTGATTAATGAGTACAAAGCATTTTAAGTGTATTTTTATTTTCTTGAATTTAGATTATCAACTACAGTATTATTTTTACATCCTGAATATTTTTCCTAATCAACCTTTACACCTCATCTGAGGTAAGCTTAGTTTAAGCATTGTTGTATAGTTGCATACATAAATATATCATAGTATTAGTACTAGTATTATGAAACTGATTAATATTTCTATAATTTAATTATAAATTCATGTGAAATAAGTTGGACATGATAATATACAGTTCTATTTATACGGATGTGATTATAATTGTTTATTTTTTTTTAATAAGCAAAAAGTTTGAATACAGACACAGATATTTTTGAGTCTGGTTTGTAACGAGGAATATTTTCATATTTTGTCAAAACTACATTATGTAAGAGTTATCTTTCCTAACTCACATTTATTTTATTTCAGGGTTTACATATACATTTACATACACCTATTTTGTATGATAAACTATGTTGCTACATCAAATAAAGAAGTAAACTACACAGCAAAATGTGCCACATATATTTCACATATGTTGTGATCAAACATACGTATAACTCATGTGTATCATATGTAAATCATCCGTGATTTTTAACTCATGTTAAACATAAGCTCAAAAACATATGGTAAACATGTGTGTATAAACGCATGTATACATAAACACATGTGTAATATATGTTACTTTCCCCCATACGTTACACATATGTTATACATGTGTAATTCATGTGTGTTTTTTCTAAATGTATTTCATACTTATTTTAACACATGAGATACATGTGTGAAGAAAAACCTTGCCAGTATACGTTACATGCGCGGATCTAGAAAATTTTTCCAGGGATGGTGGGGGGGGGGTCCGAAGAATAACTGTGTTTGCCATGGGGGGGGGGGGTCCGAGGCATATTTGCGATAATGTTACTATGAAAATTTAAATAAATTTTCATTTTTCAAAGGGGTGGGGTTGGGGATCTCCCTCCCTCTAGATCCGCGCATGTTATACATGTTTGTAAATGGCTTAAACTTTACATGTAGTAATGAATAGATGTATAACTGAATTTATAAATTAACTGAAGCCATGTACTCTTTTTAAATATTGATTTAATAACGAATCCGGATTTGAGCCGGAATCGACTTTAATTTTGTCGTTCAAAAATATACGTCACATTTTTACGTCACGGATTTTTTACACATAATTTTTATATTCATTATAATTTATATGTATGCATAAAATATGTCATTTTTAACTATAGTATAATTTAATGCTTCGATAACTCAAATTTATTGAAATATGTAACTCGTTTTGATGTACACATGTATGTATTCAACTATTTAATGTAATATATTTTGTAGCAAATGGATGTAATATAAGAATTGTCTGGATGAAGTCTAAAGACATTGTGAATGTTACGAAAATAAATTCGTACATCTGTCATACCATTCATATCCCTAAAAGCATTAATAAACTAAGAAGTGAAAACCCACACAATTCATACAAGGGAAAATAATTAAATTATGACTAATGTTTTTATGATATTAAATCACATTGATATATATTGATATAATTACCGAGGTATCGTCATAACTAACGGGAGTGAATTACCCGAGTTTCCTCGACGATACATTTGGTCTTATTTATAGTTCCATGCATCGTCAAACCCTTTCGTTTCATTGAGTTCCTCAATCACAACTCCCTCTATTGCTTTTCAATAATACAAATCGTCAAAACGCCGTTATTCACGTGTTTCAGTTCTCCCATCTTGTTTACTGCTTTCCCCATTATGGCGGGTTTGTATAGCATGCGGTATGACGTCATAACGGCCGAGCCCGATGCTTTATAACCGGCCTGCCAGCTGATTTTTAGGCAGACGGTCGAGTCCACATCTGGACGACATCCACACACTGGAAATGACCGTGGAAATTTCCCGTTGGGTAAATGCTCGATAATTTAGCAGTGGGAGCTGATACAATAACCTTCTTTTATTAATCAATTTATTATATTTAAGTATATAGACTACAGGGGAAGGATTGTATAGGAACGGGACTCCCGCACGGTTAAGCGGGATATTTAGAGCTATATTTATTAAGGGTTTTGACTATTTGTAATATTTGTATTTTAATCCCATCAAGTTGGGAATTAATTTATGTCATATTTACACTCCCAGAGTCTTGGGACTATCCTCGTTTAATAAACTGAAATATCTATATTTTATCTGAATCCTGACTTTGAGTTTTCTTTGGTACCAATATACAGATTTGGGAGACCCACAAGTTGCGTTTCACAACATCCCGGGTTATATATAAAACCCAAGTTCATTAAAATATAATTTATAAGCGGGACAGTTTTAAAAACGCAACATTGGTGTCAGAAGTGGGATATTTTTTTTTTTATTCCCAATATATCTGATTGGACAAAGAACATAAACTCAAAATAACATTTTTTTAGTAGTAATTTTTCTATAAATTTTTGTGTAAAAATGTCCCGGGAGAATAGTCCATTGGGAGATTCCGGTGAGATAATCTTCAATCCAAGATCAGTTGGGATAAGTGAAGATGCATCTCAAGGGGGGAGTGACTTCAGAAATTCTTGTTCTCCCGATTTATCATCAGCTCCCACAGCATCTGAAAATGTAAATGAATTATTGTTGAAAGCTATTGAAACAATGAATAGGGATGTGGTTTGCATGAAACAAGATTTGGGTGAGGAATTGTCCCACATTAGGGAAACGTCCCGAGGTTTACAAGAGAGAATTGGGATGCTGGAAAACAATGTTAATGTAAATTCCCAGTCAGAGTATGGGAGACATACAGAACATGTAAATCCCAGGCATTTACCATTTGTAGGGGCAGGGGAGAGTTTCCACTATGACAGAGTCCCATACCCCCCATTTCAAAGGGTCAATAGAAATGAAAACAGTCGTCAAAATATGGTGTTCAATCCAAAGCCCACAGTATCTCTAAAACCTCAAACATATGATGGGTCTGAAGATTTTGAGGAATATTTATCCCAATTCAAAATACTGGTTGATTTGCATGGGTGGGATTATTGCACCAAATCCCTTTATCTGGCCAGTAGTCTTACTGGGAATGCTAGAGCAGTATTGGGAGAGCTAAGTGAAATTCAAATAAGGGACTTTGATTCCCTAGTCAAAGTTCTCAGCATGCGCTATGGGTCAGTGGAAAGATCAGAAATGTTCAGGGCAAAACTGAAAAATAGAGTAATGGGAACCAAAGAATCTCTATCGGAACTATCCCAGTCTATTAAAAAGTTAGTCCGTCAAGCCTATCCTACAGGTGACCCAAACTTGTTAAACATTTTGGCACTCGATCATTTTATAGATGCCCTCCCAGATCCTAACATGCGGTTACGGCTCAGAGAATCCCGGGTAAGAGATATAGGGGAGGCTGAAATTATGGCCATAAGATTGGAAACATACAAAATGGCAGATGCCCAGAGGCAAAAACCAATAAACGTTGTTTCTTCCAATGCCCCAAAAGATGAAAATAAAGAAATTATATCTCTCCTGAAAAACATTCAGGATACCCTAAGTCAAACAAACCAGAACTCCCAAAATTTTGGTAGACTTCCACAAATGCAGAGAAATCCCAGTTTCAGAAATTGTGACAATGGGAGAAGTTATCAAAATAGGTATAATGGGGGAAATAATCAGTTCAGAAACCATAATATGGGAATCCCTCAGTGGAAAAACCATAGGTTTAATGACAGCTATCACTCTCAAAATAGAGACCAGTCAAACGGTCAAACGTCGGGTTTAAGGGGCGAAAGTCGGCGTCCTATGGCAACAAGCCTCGGAAACAGTCAATAAAGAAAACTAAAGGGGAAGATCCGGTATCAAGAGATAAGAAAACAGAGTGTACAATTGAAAATGAAAGTATTGAGAAGAGTAAAAATAATCCCATCCCTACACTTCCTAAGTTAGTTCCCAAGAGCATAATAGTGGGAGATGTAAAACAAGGCAATGAAGGAATTTTTATAACAGGGAAGATTGGGAATGCTAATACAACAATTTTAGTGGATACCGGATCAAGTGTGACAATTATTAACCCCAAATTATTAAGAGAAGTAGATTTAGAAAATAGATCAGATTTAGTTATAACTGAAAGTAGCCTTAGATTGAAATCAGCTAAGGGAGATGACATCCCAGTAGTGGGAGAGTGTACACTCAGTATTTTTCTTGGAAATATGGAATATTTCCACAATGTAGTCGTAGCAGAAATTGAAAATAGTTGTATATTAGGAGTTGACTTTATGTCAAAGTTTGCTTGTGGTATTTGCATGAAGCAGAGATTATTTAGGATACAGGGAGTAGAGATCCCTTATTTTAGTGACCAATCAGAGATTACGGAATGTAGCAGAATTGTTTTATCAGAGGATTTAGTTGTTCCTCCCAATTGTGAATTTGTAGCACCCGCTAGAGTAGAGAGCCCTAATTTTTATAGAGGGCCAGCTATTGTTGAACCAGTAGAGAAATTTATGGAGAAGAAAAATGTACTTGTGGCAAAGTCATTAGTTAAGGTGTCAGGGGAGAATGTCCCATTACGATTTTTGAATTTTAGTTGTGAGAGTTTAAAACTCTACAAAGGGAGTGTGGTAGCTACAATTGAAAGAGTTGAAGACGTAGATGTAGAAAATACTGATACAGAAGTAGTTAGGTCAGTGTGTTACAGAGATGAGGGGGATCCCTCGGCTTTACCAGATCATTTAGAACAGATTATTGACAAGGTTCATGAGAGCATAAGTGTTGAAGAGAAGCAAATATTAGCAAACTTTTTGAAAGAATACCAATCAAGTTTTTCATGTTCATCATCAGATATGGGAAAGACAGACTTAGTTAAACATTCCATCAATACGGGTAATGCAAGACCCATTAAACAACCCCCTAGGCGTATTCCCTTAGCCAAAATGGCCGAAGTGAGAAGGGAGATAGATGATATGTTAGAAAGGGAAGTTATTGAGACATCAGACAGTCCATGGAGTTCTCCCATAGTCCTTGTTAAGAAAAAGGACGGGACAATCCGGTTCTGTATAGACTATAGAAAAATAAATGATGTCACTGTTAAAGATAGCTATCCTATACCTAGAATTGATACTACGTTAGATGCGTTGTCTGGAGCAAAATGGTTCTCCACTATAGATTTAAAGAGTGGGTATTGGCAGGTGGAGATGAAACCTGAAGATAAGCCCAAAACTGCTTTTTCAATCCCGGGGGGTGGTCATTGGCAATTTTTGAAAATGCCATTCGGCTTGTGTAATGCCGGAGCCACTTTTGAAAGATTAATGGAGAGAGTTTTGTCTAACCTCTCCTGGAAGGTCTGTTTGGTATATTTAGATGACATTATTATATTGTCCAAAACTTTTGATGAACATTTAGAGAATCTGACACAAGTTTTTGAGAGGTTAAAGGGTGCAAATTTAAAAATGAACCCAAAGAAATGTATTCTTTTACAAAAAGAGGTATCCTTTTTTAGGACACATTGTTAGTGAAGAAGGGATAGCTACTGACCCTTCAAAGATAGAGGCAATAAAGCACTGGCCTATTCCTAGGAGTGTTAAGGAAGTTCGAAGTTTCTTAGGCCTATGCTCGTACTACCGGCAGTTTATCTATAAGTTTTCAGACATAGCTAGGCCACTGCATAAGCTTACTGAGAAAAACAAAAGGTTCGAATGGAACGAAGATTGCAACAGTGCATTTGACAAACTAAGGAGAGCTTTGATAAGTACTCCCATTCGGTCATATCCCAATGAGGACGGGTTATTTATCTTAGATACCGATGCCTCAAACATGGGACTGGGAGCAGTTCTCTCTCAAGAGCAAGATGGGGTTGAAAAGGTCATCAGTTATTATAGCAAAACTTTTAGCTCAGCTGAACGGCGATATTGCGTCACGAGACGGGAATTGCTGGCCATAGTTAGCTCCATTAAACACTATCACCATTACCTATATGGGAGAACCTTTAGGGTGAGAACAGATCATGGATCTCTAACATGGCTGCTAAACTTCAAAAATCCCGAGGGACAAATAGCTCGCTGGTTCGAATTCTTATCATCCTATGATTTTAAAATTGAGCACCGGGCAGGTCGTCTGCACAATAATGCAGACGCACTATCCCGCAGACCCTGTTTTTGCGAAGACCAAGATTGCAAACATTGTAGCAAGGCAGAGGACAAATTTGAGCCCACTGAGTCAATCAATGGTCAAATAAAACAGCCCCTATGTGATTTAATCACTGAGGTATCGAAAACCTGCTCTGTTCAAACAAGGTCCGAGATGAGAAATACCCAAGATATGGGAAACCCCAGTGGACCTTTAGCAGAAACACAAAATCCAGATATAAAGGATTCAGAGATTGAGAACAAAATAAAATCCTTGCAAACTAATGACCCTGACCTAAATGAAATTATTAAATGGGTAGTTAATAAACAAAAGCCCCAGTGGGAAGATATATCACATACTAGCGAAACGCTGAAATACTATTGGGTTAGGTTTGATTCACTCTCCCACAGTGATGGCGTGCTTTATCACAAATGGGAAGGTATTGTACCGAAATATCAAACTGTACTCCCTAAATCCCTTGCTTGGGAAGTTTTAGTGAATATCCACTGTAATATAACAGGAGGCCATCTGGGTGTGAACAAAACTCTGTCCAAAGTCCGTGATAAATATTTTTGGCATAAAATGTCTCAAGATGTCAAAAACTTTTGTAACGCCTGTGATAAATGTGGGGCCAGAAAATCTCCCAATAAGGCACCAAAAGCCCTATTACAGAAATATGTTGTGGGCGTTCCTATGGAAAGATGGGCCATTGATATACTGGGACCCTTACCCCTAACTCCCAAAAAGAATATGTATTTAATGGTTGTGGGAGACTACTTCACTAAATGGATCGATGCAATCCCTGTGAAAAATAAAAAGGCAGTTACCATTGCACATAAATTTATCACCCATATAGTTGCCATATTTGGGGTCCCTATGCAAATTCACTCTGACCAAGGGCAAACATTTGAGTCCGAGGTGTTTAAAGAAATATGTCAGATTTTAGGTATAGATAAGACCCGAACTACACCCTATAGACCACAATCGGATGGCATGATAGAGAGGGCAAACAGGACAATTGAAAACATGCTTGCCACCTTTGTTAGTAAAAATCAGAAAGATTGGGATGATTTAATACCTTTGCTTATGCTGGCTTATAGATCAGCTACCCATGAGGCAACAAGTGTGAGCCCCAATGAGATGGTGTTTGGGCGCTCTGCAACTCTCCCTGTAGATCTGGTTCTGGGTCGTCCTGATCCTGAAAAATATGAGCAGATATTGAGCTCTGAATATGCAAAGAATTTATCAAATAAACTAGATAAAATTCACGAATTTGCTCGGGGTAAACTAAAGATTTCTTTTAACAATATGGCAAGGGATTACAATGCTAAAATACAACAAAATTCATACAAACCCGGGGATGCTGTATGGGTCTTTTTCCCAAATCAAAATATGGGACTTAAAAAGAAACTATCATTGAAATGGCACGGGCCCTACATAGTATTGGAGAAAGTAAATGATGTTCTGTATAAAGTGGGAAAACATGGAAAACACAAGGGGAATATAATCCACCACAATAGACTTAAACCATATCAGGGATCTGACAAACCCAAATGGTTCATGCTATCCAAATCCCAGTAAAACAGTTCAACATTTACAAATATCAGTTTAAATCAAATGGTTCTTAACTTAAAATTTTATCCATTAGGTTCAGCGTTACCAATGCCTGCTATGCACAGAGCAGAGGGCCTTTACACAGATGATGCATTGCGAGAGACATATAACCTCAGTGCATTCCGGATTCGGCTTTAGATGCACAGAATGTTTTGAGATCTTCAGTAGGAGAGATCAAAAGCACTCCTGTAAAGATCATAGAGTGACTGTAGTAAAAAGGGCAACGGGTACTTACACGGAGGAAGAAAAGAAAGAGTTTCTAAGATTCCAGAAATCCCGGGTGCAGCACGTCAAACCGTTTATGCAAGAAACAAAAACAGATTTGTACCCAAAGACCAACAGCAAGAAGAGGACTATATGCGTGGAACCACCCTCCACTTTATATAAAAAGAAGAAAAAAGTCTCCCTGATGAACAAACCCGGAAGTACTGGAGATGCGGGCAACGCCGAGGCCCCCACACAGGCCACAGAAACGGTTGGCCCTCCACCAGAAGTCATACGACAACTAAAGGAAGCTGCCGTCATTATGCCTCCTGCCGCAGATCCTCTTCCAAAAGCTGCACAGGAAGTCCCGCCACCCAATCCGGCTAAAGAGCCAGTACTCACCATCACTTCCGCCAGGAGACGACATGTGTCATCCAGCTCATCGTCATCTAGCTCCTCGTCATCCAGCTCATCATCCAGTTCATTATCCAGCTCCAGTTCATCTTCTGCTCCAACAACATTTTCAAAATCTGAAGACCCTCTTCTAGAGATCAGCGATGAAATCACCACCCCGTACACCGTCGATGAAGTACCTGCGCCCATCTACACTCCAACAAAGAAAAATGAGGGCCCATTAAATATATTAGCTCAATGCCAAACAAAACGGATCGTTCTTAACGTGGGAGGAAAGAAATTCGAGACTAGTACGCCGATACTCACCTCAGCACCAAATGGATTATTGGCCGACATGGTTGCGCCTGGGTCCCCAGTCAAGCCTTACAACACCGAAGGAGTGTTTTGTTATTTCGTTGACAGGAATCCCCGGTTCTTTGACTTTATCCTGGATTTCCTTAGAGACCCTAGTAATTTCCACAAAATCGTGCCCACAAACCGCCAAGTCTTGAGACAGATTCATGTGGAGGCGGAATACTATCAGCTTCCAGAGCTGTGTGAAATCACTGTAAAGAAGAGCATGTCCGCCTTGTGGGAAGATTAAAAATGAACATTAAAATCTGTTAATGTCATTCAGGACTGTTGGTAAATTGTTAATATTGTGTATGTATGAATTTTATATTTTTAACTTAACTTTATACTTTGTTGATGAATTGTTCAATTGTTGTTGCATGTGATATTGTTATGTTATAATGTATTTATTAGAACAGATTAATGAATATTTAACAACCCATCATGAATTGTGTTTTATGAGGAAAATTCACTTACCAAAAGTTTAATAATAAGTTCCATTCGAGGACGAATGCTTCACAAGGGAGGGAGCAGTGTTACGAAAATAAATTCGTACATCTGTCATACCATTCATATCCCTAAAAGCATTAATAAACTAAGAAGTGAAAACCCACACAATTCATACAAGGGAAAATAATTAAATTATGACTAATGTTTTTATGATATTAAATCACATTGATATATATTGATATAATTACCGAGGTATCGTCATAACTAACGGGAGTGAATTACCCGAGTTTCCTCGACGATACATTTGGTCTTATTTATAGTTCCATGCATCGTCAAACCCTTTCGTTTCATTGAGTTCCTCAATCACAACTCCCTCTATTGCTTTTCAATAATACATATCGTCAAAACGCCGTTATTCACGTGTTTCAGTTCTCCCATCTTGTTTACTGCTTTCCCCATTATGGCGGGTTTGTATAGCATGCGGTATGACGTCATAACGGCCGAGCCCGATGCTTTATAACCGGCCTGCCAGCTGATTTTTAGGCAGACGGTCGAGTCCACATCTGGACGACATCCACACACTGGAAATGACCGTGGAAATTTCCCGTTGGGTAAATGCTCGATAATTTAGCAGTGGGAGCTGATACAATAACCTTCTTTTATTAATCAATTTATTATATTTAAGTATATAGACTACAGGGGAAGGATTGTATAGGAACGGGACTCCCGCACGGTTAAGCGGGATATTTAGAGCTATATTTATTAAGGGTTTTGACTATTTGTAATATTTGTATTTTAATCCCATCAAGTTGGGAATTAATTTATGTCATATTTACACTCCCAGAGTCTTGGGACTATCCTCGTTTAATAAACTGAAATATCTATATTTTATCTGAATCCTGACTTTGAGTTTTCTTTGGTACCAATATACAGATTTGGGAGACCCACAAGTTGCGTTTCACAACATCCCGGGTTATATATAAAACCCAAGTTCATTAAAATATAATTTATAAGCGGGACAGTTTTAAAAACGCAACATGAAGAACAATCAAGGATCAAGACTTTAGTTCAAAGATAGCAGAATAAGCTGCACTGTGGTTGCAATAATTGTGAAAAATAATGGTAAATAAATTAAGGTTCTGACTGTATAGATTAATGTTAAGAATTTTATTACATTGATATTTGTAATTGTTTAAAATCTCACTTAACACAACTGATTCAAGCTAACTGACTCATAGAAAATTTTTATGCATAATTTTTTTTCACTTATAAGATATATTTTTGTATCCTGTTGATTTTTAAAATATTTTATGATTGTCACTATGTCTAATTTTGAATTAACATTTTAGAAAGAAGTCCAAACGTGCCTTTTAAAGAAAAAACATTGAAAAGTGAGAAAGTTGGAGTTGGGCAGAAATCTGGCAGCGAGGCAGAATATATTCACTAGAGGTAAAAGGTTTATACATGTATATAAATGTTTAACTTTTCTGACTTTTCTATATAGCCACCAAGTCTCAGTTTGTCTGGCTGTCTGTCTGTCTCTCTCTTTCTCTGTGTGTATCCCCCCTCTCTCTCTCTCTCTCTCTCTCTCTCTCTCTCTCTCTCTCTCTCTCTCTCAAGTATAACATTTCAGACAATCCAATATGCTTGTTATGGTTATTGTATCACCATATTAATGTACAGCTAGGATTGTTTATTTAAGTAGATTTATTGCAAATGTAAAATTATATGATGTTATTGAATTTACAAATATTATTATCTTCTTTTTCAGAAACTAAAAATTTTGAAGACGATTTTGAAGATTGATTTTGTAATGGAGCTGCTTGAAATTAAATTTAATGTGATATGAACATGTGTGTTATTGCAGTTCTTTGTTTGATTGTTGTTTTTGTAAAATCTTACTAAGTAATTAAATGTAAAGAATCTTAATTTGTTCCTTAGTACATATAAATGGGTAGATTTCAAAAATAATAAATATATGGTTAGCCACATATGTTAAACATATGAAAATAAAAAACATATGTTAAAAATACGTGAAACATATGTAAAACATGTGTTTTAATACGTATGTGAAACATACGGGGTGTTTTTTATACGTTTCACATATGAGAAGACACATATGTTAAACATATGTTTAACATATGAAAAACATATGTTGCACATTTTGCTGTGTAAATGAACTTCCACTTTATATCCACAACGGACTTAAGAACGACCTAATTACCCCAGGTTACATAAATAACAAACAGCATCCTACAGCTGCAAATGTGCATCTGTATGAATGAAAAAGAAAGAAGGCCTGAGAAGTCAACTCTAGAGTGTTTATGCCCAAGTTGTATAGGTTACACGATTAGAATTACACACATTTAAACTCGGACTCGCACACCAATACGATTGCATATTTGGATTTTCAAGTTTACAAGTCTGGATTTTTGAACACGATTACACTCCATAAATATCATGGTAACATCGCTGCTGTTGTTTTTTTCTATTTCTTTTTTCTTTATTAAAGCGCTTTTAGCTTATAATATAACAAGTATTGTTTATATGAACAATAAAACAAATATTTCATGTGGAGAAATCAAAAGTAATTCAAACAAGAATGAAAGTGACAATTTTCGCTGTAATCGGTTCAATTACAAGTAATCTGGAACTGTATATTAACAGACCGTTTATCTGAATGTATTCAATACAATAGAATTAGATGTTTCAATATTATTACCCCAGACCTGCTTATAGAATAGCATGTTGTGCAGATCCATTACATTCATGGTTCTTTTTATGCTGAATAGGTTTTGATTTGTTACTTACCCTTATCGTCTGTTTGTAGTTTCAGGTAAGCTTCCAACAAGAACTTGCACGTCTCAAAATGTTGGAGTGTAAATTTAGAACTTTTGATGTCCAACAGTTCTTTATGATAATCCATGCTCCCATGAATATTTGTCTGAATTCTAGTTATGACGTCATGTAAATTCTTCCAAATATATTCAAACACAGAATCAGAAATAGCCGCAGATTTGGCATGCGCATGGTAGTTGTTTCTAAACAATCTGAGACGTTCGATGTCATCACTTATCTGAGTATCAGTGGCTTGTGGGGTATTTCCCCACCCTTGAGTTGGACTCGGTAAGGGACATAAATTTCTGATTAGTTTGTAAAGCAACGTGACATCAAATCTGCTGTAATCGGGAATGCCAGGTGGTGAAATATAACAAATTACATGTTGATCATGACTAAGTTTCGATTTTCCTTGCAGTAAATTTGTACACGAAGATATCTTGCTGTATAGATCTACAGGTTTAATTCTGTTTGTCAAAATGTCGATAAGAGGCAGTTTTATAAAATCCACACTGGCTACTGTAACACATTGGAAGTTGAGTTTATCATTTGATAAAAACGGAGAATTCATTGTTAGTTAGCAGCTTTTGTTGTGGATTTTGGTTTCGAGACAAAGCTACTTCTTCCCCTGCTGAGTTGTTTGAGCGACCAGCGTACACTCTAGTTAGCTAAAAAAAAAATAAATATACTTTACAACAAATCTAACTATTTTTTGGCAATTGATTTAAAAGAGGTTCGCTCCTCAGGTTTTGGATAGCTATTTTGGGTCATCTCTAGTCTGAAAATTCTGCATCACATATTAATTCTAGTAGTATATTTATATTTTACAATGCCAAATAAACTTTATTGAATAAAATTGTTTTAAAAAATCATTTTTACATAGTTTAGCAAGGGACAATATTTTGTGGCGGAAGGTTTTCAAGAAGAAAATGAACAATTTTCATAACTCACTAGTTTTAGAGTATTGTTACTTTAGCTTCCTAATTTTCAGCACAGACCAAACTTCTGGATAGTTTGTGTGTTATGATATATTCATGATGTTCTAATAAACATATTTAAACATTATTTTAATATTTCTATTGATATATTTTGGCATATTTAGCTTATATTTCATAGAAGTTAAGAAAATAATTAACTCCAATTTTGGCCTGAAATTAGCTTATTTCATGCTATATCTCAAATTTTTGAGATGTGACCCCTACTAGTTTTACTTTTAAATGAGACAATAAATGTATGTCTATTTGTATGCAAAGTTTTGGAAAGATGACATTACTATATTTTTTTTTATTTGCGTTATTATTTGACTACTCCAAAATTTTGTAACATATGTTGTTGTGTTCTTTATGTACTGGCCTTTGAAGCCACCAGTAGAGCAAGAATTTTAAAACTTTTACTTAGATTTTACTTTAATTGTCACTACATGTGTTCAACCGCATACTGTATAAAAATCATAACTAAATAATAGTTCAAACTATAAATATTTGTTGGATTTCTTCAAATTATCAATTCCCATGTCAAATTTAAGGAAAAAATTTCAGGAAATTAATCATTTCTGTTTGGAGCCCAATATTTCCAAAAAATGGCATGTGACATAGGTTACAAATAAAATAAATGAACATTATAGGTCCCCATCTTTATATCCAAGTAGTTTTCGGATGATTGACATTACTATTATTTCAGGTGCCAACCTCCTTAATCAACTCTCCTATGCAGTTACTCTGGCAAGTCGGTAGTGAAACGCTGTTTGGACCTCAGCACAAATCCTCACCCCTGACAACACTTAGTTCTTGAAAATAATCGATAAATTCGATGAAATGTATTCTGAAGCATTGTTTTTCACGGAAACTTTTTAATCCATGCCTTGAAAATAGTCAGATTTTAAATGGTACGAACAATTTAGATAGTTTTTGTAGTCGTATGTATTCCTACGCCAGAGTTCAATATAGTCTCGTTGAACCAGGCGTTCGACTGTCTCCGTTAATATCCGACCAGCAGAGAGTCTCTCTTGCTTGTCGAAGATTATTGGAGACAGCCGAGGGTCTGGTTGAACGAGACTAGAGTTTTGCTTGGATCCATACAATTTCTCTGAATTATTTCGATTACCAATACGTAGTTTCATGGAATATAAAATGCTATCATTAAAAATTTCACAACATGATTCATACGGGTTTTCTCTCGGAATTCTTGTCAGAAAAGTCCTATAATTCATATAACAAATATGTGCGAAATTCAAATACATATAAGAAACTACTTACCATGCAAAAAAAAACCATATTTTTGATTTAAAAATAAAAAATAATCGAAAAAATCAACTCCCGTCAGTATTTCAGTACTTTGATATGAAATAAGAAGTCATTTAATTTCGATAATACATTACTGTAAACAGGGAAATATTCGCCCTCGTTTTATTTTCACCCCTTTCACTCTCGTTGTCAGCTGGCGAATATATGCTTGGGAAAATTCAACACAATTTTTAGGCGGAAGCGCCTATTGCAATTGCTTTCATGACCTTCTACATCAAAGGTCAAATTCCTCCCCTTTTTCATGGTAAATCTATCGGATGTTATTTAAACTAAGGGCATACAATTCTCTATCCCCCCCCCCCACCTTTCGACCCCCGTTTAAACATCGTTACTCTTCTGGTATATGTCTAAATTTTTACATTATCGTTTATAATTATCTATTGAAAATGCCTACTGACAGATCACATCCCCCTCCTTGCCTCCCATTTTAATTCTCAGAAAAAGGTGGGTTTGGGGTTAAACAGAGAGAGAGATTAAGAGAAAACCTGATTTTACTTGGCATGATAAATCCATTTCAACTGTGCACAGTTTCAGAGAGAGAGAGAGAGAGAGAGAGATAACCTATATCAAAAAATATAATGGAAAGTGACCGTGCACCCCATCCCCCCATTTATATTTTCAGAGAAAAAATTGGGGGTTTAACAGAGAGAGAGAGAGAGAGAGAGAGAGAGAGAGAGAGGGAGGGAGGGAGAGAGAGATTAGGAAATAACCTGATTTTACTTGGCATGATAAATCCATTTCAACTGTGCACAACCCGGCCCACCCACCCCTACACCCTGCCTCCCATTTTTATTTTCAGAGAAAAAGGTGGGGGTTAAACAGAGAGAGAGAGAGAGAGAGAGAGAGAGAGAGAGAGATAGAGAGAGCTCTACCCGGTCATGCGTCAGGCCAAGAAAGATAAAAAACGCGCTAAGCTGGTCCGCGATGTCCTGTACATTGAGGGAGAGATTTACACTCCACCTTCCGAATCCGCCCGTCAAATAGCAACTACACGACAGACTGGACCTAGCCATGCGAGTCAACAGACTCCCCGAAGTGACCGACAGCCAAACAAAAGGCAGCGTCAAGGATCAACCCCTTCTGGTAGATAGGGACCCACTGGAGAACGGACAGCGACGAGTGATCTTAAGTTTCTCTCCTTAAATGTTTGTGGTGTTAAAAATAAGTTAAACTATCAAGAATTTACAGAATTTATTACGAATTATGATGTGATAGGTCTTACTGAAACCAAAACCAAAACCGACAACTGTGATGATATTCAAATACCAGGTTATGTAACATTCATGAAAAACAGACGTAAACTTACAAATACCCGCTCTGGTGGAATCATCATAGCGGTCAGGGATGATATTGTTAAATATATAAAAATAATTAACACAGACTGTAAATATGTGTTTTGGTTTAAGCTAGACAAAGTGTTACTAAATTCCAATGACGACTTATTGTGCGGCGTTGTTTACATACCGCCTGAAGGTAGTAGATATGCATCACCTGACTGTTTTTTAGAAATAGAACAAGAGTTAATTAGTATTACAAATGAATCTAAATGTATTTGTCTGATGGGCGACTTTAATGCCAGAGTTGGACATTTGAACGATTTCTTTATTTCTGATGATTTTTTATCGCATTTAAATGGATGTACAGATATTTTTCAACCCGATATTGTTGAACGGGCATTGGTCTTTGATAGCTGTAATATACCGCTTGAGAGAACTGTTCAAGATGCAATTGTGAATAATTATGGATATAAATTAATTGAATTTTGTAAAAATAATGAAATCTAAATTGTTAATAGCCGATTTGGCAGTGACAAAAATAAAGGTGGGACAACTTGTAAAAATAGTAGTACCGTGGACTATGTCCTAGCTACTACGAATGTATTTAGAATTTTACAAGACTTTGATGTTATTGATTTTTGCAATTTTTATTCAGATGTACACAATCCCATATCGTTTTCTTTTTCATATTGTAACAAGGAACCCACCCATAGCTATACAGGTGAAAATCACTCAGGTGTAAAATTTTGGTGTCCAGGTAAATCGGACGACTTTTGTAACAATATCGATAGATTAGCTGTAGACGCTATTCAATTAGACTTGGAAGAAATGTCTGTCTGTGTTAATAATGTATGCAAAACAAGTGTTACTACTATAACTACAAAAATTTGTAATATTTTTCACAAAGCAGCAAGCGATACATTCGGTAATTACACTATGTACGACAAATTTTCAGAGAAAAAGTCCAGTAAGAAACCATGGTTCAACAAAGAATGTAGAAATGCAAGGAAAAAGTTTCATTTGGCAAAGAAAAATCATAATAAATCATAATAAATGCAAGTCTGAGGAAAATTTAAATTATCTTAAGTCTCAAAGCAAAAACTATAAGCGGGTTATGGATGAATGTGTAAAACAATACAGGAAAAGCATTACCGAAAAAATTAAGAATGTGCGTACCACTAATACCAAAGAATACTGGAAAATTTTAAATTCAACATGTAAAGACAAAAAATGTGCTGTTGATGTTAATGATTATTTTAGTTTTATAAAGGGTATCGCTGAAACTGAAGATGAGTCGCTTGCTGTAGAAAATGATGAGTACTTTTTAAATGTCGCTCATGAAAATGTTGATGATTTTCTTAATTATGAAATAGATGACGGCGAAATATTGGCTGCAGTTAAAAATTTAAAAAACAATAAAGCAGCAGGTTTTGACAGAGTGTTGAACGAACATATTTGTTCTACTATTAATGTTTTTTTGCCAGTGTACAAAAAATTATTCAATGTTATTTTTGATAGTGGTATCGTTCCAGACGAGTGGTTAATTGGAATTGTAAAGCCTATTTATAAAAACAAGGGGGATCCTACGAAACCTGAAAATTATCGCCCTATAACATTATTAAGCTGCCTTGGTAAACTTTTTACATCTATTTTAAGTACACGGCTGGAGGCATATGCAAATGAGATTAATATAATAAGTGAAAGCCAAACTGGTTTCCGAAAAGGCTATTCTACCCTAGATCATGTATTAACTCTACAGTTTTTATCAGAAACCCTTATGAAACAGAAAAAGAAATTATTTTGTGCTTTTATTGATTTCAAGCAAGCATTTGACACTATATGGAGAAGTGGTTTATGGTACAAAATGTCAAAAAATGGTATCTCTGGAAAATGTTTTGTTTATATTAAAAATATGTATCAGGGTATTAAATCTCTTATTAATATGGATGGTATCACATCTGATTTTATAAGCTGCAATGTTGGAGTTCGCCAGGGCGAAAATTTATCACCATTTTTGTTTTCATTATATATCAGCGATCTGGAAAATTTCTTATTAGATAAAAACATTGTTGGTCTTAAGAGTATTTCTGATGCTATAGAAAACGAATTATTTCTGTATATGAAGCTTTTTATCCTTTTTTATGCTGATGATACTGTAATTATGGCTGAGACTGCCGAAGATCTCCAAAATGCACTGAATGAATTTTATCTATATTGTAATCAATGGAAGTTACAAGTCAATACTGACAAAACAAAAATTTTGATTTTTTCAAAAGGCCCTTTCCCAAAACATGTGTTTTATTACAATAAGGTTGCAATAGAAAATGTCAAAGATTTTAAATACCTGGGTATTATTTTTTCAAGAGCAGGATCATTTGCTAAAGCTAAAAAACATCTGTGTGAACAGGCACAAAAAGCAATGTACAGTGTTATTAGAAAAATAAGACAATTCAATTTACCAGTCGATTGTCAGTTTGACTTATTTGACAAAATTGTAATTCCAGTATTATTGTATGGGTGTGAAATCTGGGGTTACGAAAATATAGAAGTTATTGAACGTGTACATTTGAAATTCTTAAAATATGTTTTTAACTAAAAAAGTAGTACACCATCTTACATGGTTTACGGGGAAACAGGCCGTTTCCCTTTATATATAAATGTATATATCAGAATGATTTCCTACTGGTCGAAATTATTTACAAACCCTGAAAGCAAAATTGTATCTGTTTTATATAAGTTTTTGGTCTTGCAATATCAAATGGGAAATATGTCAAACTCCTGGATTGCATGTGTTAAAAATATTTTAGATATGTGCGGATTTTCAAATGTCTGGTCTGAACAAAATGCTGTAAATGTAAAGTGGTTATCTGCAATTGTAAAACAAAGGTTACAAGACCAATATATCCAAAAATGGTCTAGTGAAATTCATAACTCGTCAAAAGGGCAAATATACAAGATTTTTAAGAAAAATTTTAGTTATGAAAATTACATTAATTTATTGCCACATAAGCTCAGAAAGATTTTTATGAAATTTAGAACAGCAAACCACCATCTCCCAGTGGAGACTGGGAGATGGTCCAATATTCCTTTAAACCAAAGAGTGTGTAAACTGTGTAATACTGGCCAAATTGCTGATGAATTCCATTATATTCTTGAATGTAAAGAGTTGTTGACGTTTAGACATAAATATCTTGAGGATAAATACTGTTCAGCACCAAATACTATAAAGTTCTGTGAGCTTATGTCTTGTAATAATGTTACAAAACTGAAAAAAATATGTTATTTCATTAGCAAAATTTACAGTCTAATATAATAGTCTGTCCTCCACAATTCTACCTTTTCCTATTTTCATTGTATATATTATATATTTATGCTTATTTACTATTTATTTACTACCTATCTATTCACTTAAAAAATGTACCTCTGACTTTTGAAATGTATAATTATACTGAATGACCTCATGTACCATTTCATGGTTTGAGTGAATAAACTGAATTGAATTGAGAATTTCCAAAAATTAAAACATTTGTTAAACAGTTTCATTTGATTGGAGTATACATAGAAAATGATTAATTCATATATAAATTCTGTTTATAGGAAATAATACAATGTATTGTTATAAACAACCAGTATACAATGTGTCATTGAAATTTTTTTTTAAATCTTTCCAATTATGTGTGATAATTTCAGGTAACAAGTCTTAAATAGTATATATAAACAGAAGAACCACTGAAATCAAGGTGACAGACTTGCAATTCACAGGTTTACAAATAACAGCATTTGTGAAATTTAATAAACTTTAGAGACAATTTGAATTTTTGTTACCTTGTTGTACATTGTATCTTTACTTTAAAAGAAAACCCACACACACACAAAACAAATACATTCGTTTAAAAACAGGTTTTTATTAATAATTAAGTTTTTTTTATAATGACTTAATTAAGCTACAAAACTTGATATGCTCATTTTAGAATGATTTTGAAGTCAATTTAAAACACGATTTTTTTTTTTTTAAATTAGAAATTTTAAAGAGAGCTGTTATATTTCGATTTATTTTTACTCTCTTATAAAAAATTATCCGTACTATGGGTAACAATGCGGCGTAGATAATCGTCGTTATTAACGGTGTGGTTATTGTTCTTGTACACTTGACTCCATGAAACATGATTTTAGATTGACTTAGTATTCCGATTTTTTTTAATAGGGTGGGTGGGGGTTGGTTGTGTTTGTATTTAACAATCGGGATCGTATTTCAACATAATTATTACTCTCCAAGATGGAAACTGCTGGACATATCAGTCTGAATTATCAGAGATCAGATATGGCTATATTAGAAATGTGAGAAGTTTATAGGCATTAGATATGAAAGAAACGGCATCATTGGGTAAACATTTCGTTGCTTACATTTAGCGTAAAGTATTCTTGAGGGCGTTGTATAAGTACATCTGCTCAGGCAAAGAACACCTGTTAGACGCTCACCATCTACATCATTGTACCAAAAATCTTCATCTCTTTACGGCATGATTTTTTATACACTGATTTACGGTGAGCAGCGCCTATAATAATTACCGTAAAGAGTTATAGTATATTATATGTAATGAAAAGAGGTTTCCAAGAGATAGGTAACAAGAAAGTCTAATCACAGGCCTCTGAATTTCTATCAATAAGCCGTTATAAATGTATTTATATATAAATAGGGTGTGTGTGTATATATATATATATATATATATATATATATATATATATATATATATATATATATATATATATATATATATATATATCGGCTTATTGATAGGAAGTCAGAGGCATGTGGTCTAATTATATAGATAGATTAAAAATGAAGAATTAAATAATAACTTTATTTATTAAGGATTACAATCTGCATTTTAGAGCAAACATGTACCAATAGAATTTTTTTAAATCAACCCAATAAATTCTCACATGTCTAAAATATTAATGTCAAATGAAAACATTAAATATTTATACAGTTGTTGATCCAATCAATGACTATGAGACAGAGTTTAATGTAATGTGCAAATTAAGTTGAAGAAACAAAAGAAAATAATTTATTTTGAGAAATCATGCGAAAAAACATCTGTGATATATGGGAAAATTTATCCTATGTTAAAAATCATGGAATCTTCTTTATTCTGTGGGATTGTTGTCGTATATGGGAGAATTAATCCCATCTTTTAACCATGGTGAGATTTTTTCTCCCACATTGGACAATTTACCCCACAGTACTTTTTCTCCCATGGGATTTTGATGGGATCTCAGATGGGATGAAAAATCCCACCATTCTCCCATGGGGTTTTGAAATTTGAGAGACAATTATAGGAAAACTTGAGCAATCCGTACGTTCAGGTTGGTATGATAGGTTCGGAGTAGAAAGTCCCACCAAAATATATAAGCAAAAGTAAGTTATATCTAACCAAAAGGGTAGCTGAAAGTCCGGACTGTGTCGTGTCCGGACTTAAATGTCGCATTGTTTAATAGCAAAGATAGCAAGTGGTAGACGAGATTACGTTTAGACCTATTTCTATTTGATAGTACAGGAACGAACGAATATGTTTTACGGTGCTACCGTTGTGGCGAGCGCAGCTAGAATAACACATACCTTGCATCATTGCCAACTTAGTCAGTACTAGTGATATCTTGACAGTTATCATTTAACATCAAAGAATTTTTTTTTGAGAGAGAGAATATTATATAACTAAGTTTTAAAAAAATTCCTACAAAATACATACATGTAGACTTGCTTCCCCTAAAACCGTTCTTTACTTTTGGAGAAAATTGATCAGTCTGTAAATGTAATTTAGTGTTTAATTTGGTCAAAAGCGTAAAGTGTAAATACAGTATTATTTTTCTTTTGTACCTTGTTGTTATCTGACTTATTTTTTTTTTCCCCTGATTCATAATATTTTTACTGAAATTTGTTTATTTTGGCATACGTTGTATCCGTGCCCCGATTTAGATACAGAGACTACGCTCATCCCTACAATAATTCAATTTTCAAAAAAAAAAAAAAATTAATATAATAAAGAATTTTATAACGGCAATCTGTGTCCATTGGAGCGGTGTTGATGACAGCGATCTGTGTTTAATGGAGCAACAATTAAAACCGCCTGGAACACCCCCCCCCACCTTCCTTGGAAATTATATCATCACTCGGATCACCCCCTCCCAATTCCCTATAAAGTAGCTTTTGCATTTAATATATGTTTTCAAGATGAATCTGTTCAGCTTGATCAAACCTGACTTAAAGGAAACTTAAAGATGGTGTAAAGACAACTTAAAGGGAGCGTAAATTCAACTTAAAGATGCTTAAAGGTGGCTTAAAGATGGCTTAAAGGTGACTTAAAGAAATTGGACATTAAGGACCTATAAGCTCAGCTTAAAGGTGACTTAAAGGTGGCTTAAAGATTGTATATCCTTTAAGCCACCTTTAAGTCACCTTTAAGGACTTGCTTAAAGATTGTTTTTCGCCCTGTGGTTGAACTCGCCTCAGGTGAATGTCCATCTTCGACATACGCAAGGTAAGTTAGGTAACTAATGTGTTATTTTTTATTGTATAAACTTTTGCCTCATCATTTCAGATTTTTATGTTCAAATAATGGTGATAACGTTTTCTTGATCGAGGAGCTGGTACATTAATTCTTAATGCGAAATCCCTCTGACTCTTATCCCCGCTTGTATATTGTGACGTGCGGGAGACATGCCACAATATAAAAGCGGGGGTTAGAATCGGAGAAATCTCGGATAAGTACATCAATTTTATGAATGAAAAAATGACAATAATAAACCGTCAACCATCTCAAAAATCCAGAAAACGAAATACAAATTCAAAGCAGAGCAACACGGACCTCCAAAAAGATAGAGGTAGGATCAGGTGCCATGGAAGAGTGAGCATCCTCTGCTGACCGGTCACACCCGCCGTGTGCTCTTTGTCATAAATTGGAAAAAACGTAAAAGTCCGTAGACATCAGGTGATTAATTATGGTCAGAAGTCAAAATCAGCAAGCATCGAGCATTTTGTGAAAAATATGGAAAGTGACATAAAAACAAAAATGATAAAAACACATATAAAAATAATCAGAATGAAATTGTGTTAAAAATATATGTGCATTTTTTTTATTTGTGTTGTTGCTATGGAAACCACGTGCTTTTAGACTGACTGATTTGTACTTCACTTTAACATGAGGATTTTTGTATATACAAATACAATATTATGTTAAATCATCTTAAAACTCTATCAATAATTTTTTATGCTACAAAACACACTGCTGTAATTTAAACATCATTAAGAATTTACATTTACTTCGTCCTTTGATATTTATACCCGTTTTATTTAGTTAATTTTGTATACAAATACCAGTCAATTCAGTGCACTTTTATAAAATTCTACAACCATGTCAAGGTTAACTAACCCAACAAATTTTTATCATGACATTTATTCTAGAAGAATCAATTAAAAAATCTGTAGGCAAGTGAACCGTTCATAAATAAATACCGATTTTATACACCAGGCAACGTATAAGTTTTACTCTAATTACCTCCCTTTGATGTGACTCTCTTACGGAAGGAGGTAAAAACGGTAGTTTGTTTACATTGTTTACATCCAATTTTCACGGAGCTGAAGTGAGATGACTATGGATTTTAGTTCCTGGGTTATGGAAGACTGGAAGTGTTAATTTAGTTCATTATCATGGTAAGTGACAACTTTTACTGGTTTCTTATAGGCTACTTGTAAACATTTTTTCAACGGGAGAAATAATAGATGCTGAAATGCAGAGCTGTAGATCTTCGGGAAAATTCGGATTAACATGTCAACGCACACTACAGATCTGCAAATTTAGAGAAATTATAGGCCTAGTTTAAACATGATAAAGAAAATTTAAACGTGATTGCTTAGTGTACATAGAGTTTGTACATCGAGGATAATGACAAACTTTTAATCAAACATGTATAGACTATGATAGCTATTTTGGTACATGTAGTATACAAGTACATGTTTAAACGTATCTTGTGTGAATAATTGGTCAGTCTTCTTCTTATTCTATATGTTGATAATTAATGTTGTATTCACATAATACCAACTACGTGTACCATATTGCTTGAAAAAAGTCAAGATTTTTCACCTATATTTAATGAATTATAACAGTAAAATACTTTGCTGTATGAGTTTTCAAGACAGTTTAATTAAAAAGGGGATGGAAGGGTGTACTAGTTGTAACAGGTTCTTTGTTTTATTACAGATAGCTTAGTGGGTTGTGAACAGAAAATGTGTCACATGCAAGCCAAATGAATCAACTTAAACAAGAATAGACACTAGTCTACAAAAAATTGAAATATCACAATTATCTTTTTAAATGAAATTTAAAAATTATATGTAACTATGTATAGGGATATTTGGGTTAAATACAAAGGTACGAACAGGTATATTTTCTTAACTGTTCAAAGCAAATGTGTACCTGACTTATACTCTGTCTCATACTTTTAAAAATAAAATGTGTTCATAAGTCAATGTTGATGCTTCTTGATTTATTACCACTTGATCATTTGAGTTGTTGAATCATTTTCATTGAAAATTATTATTTCATCTTGAATACATGTACAAGAAAATGAATGATGGTAAAAAATTAAAGTTGATGGTCAAGATTTTTTTCTTTGTGTTTACTTTACATTGTTAAATAAAGAAGGAAATCCATGTTTAACTTAGATAAAGCATTCAGCAAGTTCTGCAGTAATAGCAGTAATACAGGTCTATGTCAAGCTATTTGAACTGACCTGATGACATTGACAAAACCAAGACTAAAAGGAAATGTATTCTTGCATATGAATATATAACCTATAAATGATACAAATATTGATATTAAGGCAACTGTACTATCTATATCAGCTGACTTTCAAAATATTTCTCTGAATTACCTACAAATTAAATTATTTAAAGTTCTTTGCACACCAATTCAATTTTATGTAAAATAGTTGATAGATTTTGAAGAAAAAAATATTCCCCCATCTGAATGACAAAAAGTTTAAATACTGAGTTGGGAGAGGGAGAGAACACTTTTTAAATGTGGCCTAGTGGATCAATTCTTAAAGTAAGCATATATGTATATTGTTGATTGAATTTTTCTGTTGATTCAAGTTTTTTGTGATGTGAAATTCTTGCATGCATGCATCCAAATACGATTCAGGCTGATATCACTGAAAGAAGGAAACTGTTGGTGACTGTTCGACTATAAAATCTATATAATAATCAGATGAACATCTAAATTGGATATTTTGCCTTCTGAGGAATAAGATAACTCCTTGATTTCTTTTTCTGACCTTCACTTTTTAATAACATCTCTGCAAATACTTTTTCATGCAGCAAATTTTTTTTTCTTAAATTTACATATAGAAAAATGAATTATGATGGACTTGCCCCCCCCCCCTAATTTTATTTGTGTTTCATTTTTATCTCTTGAAATTTTGAAATTATTTTGAAATCTCTTAGAGTAGACTGGAGATTCAGTATTACATATATAGATGTGAAAAGCATATCTTTCTTCTTAACTGGGGTCACTTTTATTAATTACGCCCTTCAGAGAGCTCAATAGGTGATAGACTTCCACTGTAAACTGCTTCAAATACAAAGAAAAAGCCGGAATATTTTAAGCCATTTTTGTAAGAATTTTACATTTAAAGCCCTCTTTCTAAAAATTGACATAATTATGATATCTTATTTATGAATTGGAAAAAAAAACATATCCAGAAAACTGCATTGAAATCATAAGAAATCTAAATATTCAGAAAGCTTTTTTTCAAATCAAACTGTTATTATTAAAAGTTAGCTAATTTTAAGTACAAAAAGGTCAGGAAAAAATGCAACTTAAACAGAATATATATTATAATATATATATATTTTGTATATTCATTCTGACCATCATATAGTACTCAATTTAAAACAATATTGGTATTTGATGTTATTGTTCACATTTTTTTGTTAAGAATACCTGAGTCATATTTCATTATGTTGAGAATTGCATTTTAAGTACAAAAAGGTCAAATTAAATAAATTCAGAGGGTAAAACCTGACCTCCCCCTTGTTTTTCTTTGTACAAAGTATTTTAAATGATTGTTTTGTATACAGATTTTCACTAAATTTATGATTAAACCACATTGAGGAGTAAAATACCTCATTTATAAATGAAATAAATATTTTACCTAATGTTTGCCCTTATGTCCCTGTGTCCATGTTTTCTAATTTTATATGAAAATGAATGATCTCTACATGTCATTTTAAAAAAAAACTTGATAAAATAGAAAATATGACTTAATGTGCATCTCTAACCAGGGAATAATTTAAAAAATTAGGTACAATATGATCTATTCAATTTAATAATACTTGGTATTTATGTTACCCTTACCCCTTTGTAAAAGCTTAAAATGCAAATTTGATATACTTTTAAACCATGTACAATTTTTTCCCATCAAAGTTGCCTATGGATTTTATTTTGCATATATGTAGTACAGATGATCACTAACAGAAATACATAAATCATTTTTCCAGCAGTGGTCGTAGATTTCGCATATAAAGTTATACATATATGCAATTTTTTGAAATTGATAAGTGTCTAAATGCATGTTCTCTTCCTGTTGTCATGGTAACAATTACAATGAAATATTTTTAAATTTTATTTTTTTCTAAAAATGGGAAAATTCAATCTAATAATAAATACAAAAAGCAAAATACTATATAATATCATGTAAAGGAATAATTTTCTTAGCCGTTTAGCTAAAATTATTGTTTTATTTTCAAGGATTTGTGTACCCGTAACTAAGGAAATAAATGTCCTTGGATACCAGTCCCTTAGTATGACAAAAATCATTGTTCATCAGGGTTTTTGTGTTAAGTAGATTAAAATCAATAATAAACAAGCAGCTTTTCAAAAAAATAGTTTTTCCACTTTCCATGGAATGCTAGATGCTTGTTGATTTTTACTAAAAACTTATTTACTTAAGAGAAACTAAAGAAAAAGAAACAGAAAACAACAACAGCAAATTACAAGATAAGCAACGTTTAGACCTGCGTTTGTTCCGGTGGATTTCCGTTGAGATAAAGATCGAAAATAATCGCTGACATATTGAAAGGCTTAATCAAAACACTAATAATTTCTTTTTTGTTTAGATTATGTTTAAGTCAATTTGTAACTATAATATGTGATCGTATACGTAGTAGTTTGATCAATTTAAATGCGCGTAGATAACGGTAGAACATATATTGTCTCCCGTAATCTTTTCTCACTAACTCTATTCAACGAAATCAAATCTAAAGGGCTGATAAAAACAATTGTACTTTCTCAAAAAGAATAATATATAGCTTAATATTTTGTGAAATTTTAAATTTTATATTTTTCTATAATACATGTTTATGATGTACATGTACATATCACAGTGTAGGAACGGAAGTGAACAGTTTTGGGTAGCGCTGTTTGTCGAAGCGAGAGAACAAGTTGCGCTGCGTACAGTATTTTGATCGTAGATGGAAAATACGTCAATAACTAATCTCTGAAGGGACAGTATCGCGATTGTTTTATACGGTAGTAAACTAGAATAAGTTTATACTCGTCATTTCAATCTTGAAATCTAAAAATTTCTCTTCGGAAAATATTTTTATTGTATCAAAACAGTGCAAATATTCAATAAGAAATCGAATCAAAATTTCTAGAGAAGTGTTTCTCATTTCTTTGAGAAAAAAAATTTGTTTCTTGTTGTGAAAATATTTCCCCAATACGATATCTTTCAGACAAAAAAACTACATATATGAAGGAAGCAATGCATTCTTTAAATGGGTTTTTTTTTACCATGCCCTGATATTGTTTACTGTACGCGTAGCTCTTATAAGTATGTACGGGTAGGTCTGATTTTCAGATGCACATCTGTATGCGTAACTTCGAACATTACAATGAGCTAAGATATTTCTATTGACGGAAATTACGTCCGTAATTCGTTTTTAAAATAAGGTCAAGAACCAATTAAGAAAAAAAATCGGACACAAATAAATGTGTACAAAAAACTCAAACCCCATTAATTTGTAAAGTGTTATTTCCCGCGCTTGCGCGGGATGTCATCTAGTTAGTTTTATATTAAGGGTTTTGATATCAATTGCGTACATTGCAAGTATATTGTATATAAAGTTTCTAGTCCACTTGTCAATATAAATACTTGTATCCAAATATTTGTACTAGTACTCCGCTTTTAAATCTCTTTAATCCAAAGCCTATATAGTTGTTTTCAGTTTAGCACTCATGTGTATATGACAGCTATGTAAAAGGATGTGCAAGGTCGATTAAAAAACTACTAATTACAAAAATAATCGCAGCAAAAATATTCGTTTTTCATCGTTGAAATTTTTTTTGAATGAGTCCATTCATACAATGGTCATTCTACTGAGTTTACTTACCATTCGAAGCCAATGCTTAATCATAGAACTACGTGTACAGTAAAATTCTGAATATATGCTTAAAATTGCGCTACGTACAGAATGAAATAATGACAACTCATGATATTCTGAGGAATTTTTCTACTTTTATTTGCAATTATATCAAACTCCAGGTCAGATTACTCTTTTTCAGTCGTAATGATTGTATTTCGTACTTAATAATCATTTCAATTATGGAATGTGACCTTGGATATTGATTGTCAAAAAGTTCATTGAAAATCATATTGCAAAAGGAATACAAGTTTTTGTACTTATGCCAGTTTAGTACCATAAAATATTATCATTGTTAGGGAAGTTTTTTCTTTTTTACATCTATTTATCATTTCATTTGATTAAAATCAGAGCTACCTCTTCTATTTGTTTATTCGCTTCGACAAACAGCGCTACCCAAAACTGTACACTTCCGTTCTTACACTGTGATTGTAGTATATTCATTTTTATAGCGCGTAGAATCAGTGGACCAGTATATAAAGTTCCTTCCGTGATCTTGTCTTAAAGTTGTTGACTTCATCTTTATCAGACATTTTTTACATTTAGATAGAGTTTCTTCCGTGATTTTGTCTTAAAATTTTTGACTTCATCTTTATCGGACACTTTAAACATTTTTTTTAGACATCATTTGTTTGAAGAAACTGAGAGAGAGAGAGAGAGAGAGAGAGAGAGAGAGAGAGAGAGAGAGATTTCATTTGTAATTCACTTATAGGAGACATTGTTTTTAATTCAGTTTCCATGAATAAATAACCCCTTTATTGTTTAAAGTAATGCACATTGTGATAGAATCCAACAAAGCAGTTTCAGTCAGAGTCCACGTGCTACACCTGTCAATCAAATCAGCCTGCGAGCTGCACCACCTGCTCCTTCCATCATGTTTTTCAAGTCCGAAGAAAATAGAAATATGTTTGACATTCACAATAAAGAATTTTATAGTGTTTTTAACGTATAACATGAATCGAGTTGATTTGTATATATACTACGTTGTTTAAACAGAAAACTACACGTGTAACACACACACACACACACACACACACACACACACACACACTCTCTCTCTCTCTCTCTCTCTCTCTCTCTCTCTCTCTCTCTCTCTCTCTCATTGTCCACTCATTTAAATCAGGGTATATATATTTTTCATTTTTATTTACAAAGTGATTTGGTCTCCATGATAAAACGCTGATGTATACTATTTTTTAACAGATTTGCTTTGATGTCACCGAATATTAAAAAGAAAATCAAAATGTAAAGGGACAGAATTCTTGGTTGATTACACGAAAAGACGATTTATCAAAGTATTTTTTTTCAGTCATTTAAAAAAGAATCTCTAAAATAAACGTTTTTAATATTTTCTCTTCGTATCTCCGTCCCCTTTATTCTGCCTGCCCCCTCCCCCGCTCTCTCTCTCTCTCTCTCTCTCTCTCTCTCTCTCTCTCTCTCTCTCTCTCTCTCTCTCTCTCTCTGAGTGTATATTTGTGTGCAAACAATATTGTGAAACATGAACAGATTCAATTTGTTTTTAACATCTTTCAAGTCCAGTCCAATCATTCCATTTCTTTTTCATTCAATGATATTTTTTAATTGAGGTTGCTTATCAAACTTGCTGACAGTCGAGGACCCCCTTCCCCCTTTTTCTTACCTTTTTCGAGTTCATTGTTCATGCATTTAGAATTAAAAAATTGTGATCAGAAAGGTTATGAAAGCTTTAGAATTTTTTTTTGCTTCCTGTACTTTAGTGAATAACTAATGGAAGCCGTAAGGTACTTGTATTTAACTGACTCAAACTATACACCTTGGAATAGTTTCTCAAATCAACAGAATATTACCTGATTATAAAAGATACAATGTAGCAAAATGCATCAAAGAATATGTATAAATGTAAGTCATATACATGTAGGCGAAAATATATACAATTTTGTATTTGAAACTTGTAATTTCAAAAGTTCAATGAAATAGGCCGCATGCAGATTTAAACTTGTGATCTGCGGTTCACAAGCCCGAAACTCATGCACAGAAACCGGTATGTTTTTACAACACAGATAAACTACTCGCATAAATATGCATGGCGTCGCGTTTAAAATTGCGACGTCTTGCTAAAAAACGGAACAGTTTTCAGCATAAATTCCATGATGTATATGTTTAAGTCACACATATAAGTTATATACCATTAGATTTGATAAATTCAAGGTTTTTTAAAATGTTTTGTGTTGTGCATATTTGAAACACGGCATATTTCGGCCAATAACGTCCCTTGTTCTTTATTCAGCATGGTTTTAAAATGACTCATGAATAATGCAAATGGATTTTCTCTAGAAAAAAAACTCAGAATATAGCTATCAAGTTTCATACAAGATCCGATTAATTTGTTGATATAATAAAATATTCCAGATAGGCTATTATAAAGATATTTAATTGAACATTTTTTTTAAAAATCACATGATTTAATATCCTTTTACCTACTATATTTACATGTATCTCAGAATTACGTTATCATTACTCTATAATGAAAGTGACTAAAATTTTCTTTGAAAATTTCTTTACATCATACGTTATATGATAATTTTGATGAATGCATGTATTTTTAAGATTTTCAATTCATGAGAACTTGGACTATGTCTTTGATCTACCATGTTCATGATTAATTGCAATTCCAAAAAGACTCAATTATATACCTGACACTGATTATAAATAATGACCTAACATATGATATCTGTATGTTCTTTCAGATGAATTTCAAGAAACTGATTAACATTAACTGACAAGAGGAAACAATGAGAGCCCAACATCATTCTTCATCTCTGGTGAAGGGGAGAGTTGCTAAACTTGGGCACACAGCAAAATTCAAGCAGAACAAAGTAAAAGACGGATGCTATAAATGTGGTGTTGGCTTCCCAATTCCACGGTGTAGTACCTAAACGGCTGCTATCCGTAAAAAAACGACGTTCGCTGTTTCTATTCGAAAATGTTACGGCTACTAGCTGAAAAAGATAGCTGAAAAAGTAAGTATTTTTCTTTGCAGGTTGAACAAAATGCTCATTTTCTCAAACAATTTAGTTCATCTGCAAACTTGACAACCCTTACGGAACGTAACACACATTTCAGAACTAAAATATCAAGCTACCTATCTACAAGATGAAGAATTTACTTAAAACTAAGTGAATAACTGTCGTCGATTTGGGTACATGTGCAATGGAATTAGTCTTTTGGACATGCTTGCGCCAAAATCAAAGTTTTTTTTTTTAAATTGAAGCGACAGATTTCTTAATATTTGTACACAGAATAGGTTGATTGCAAGAATTATCCATTTTCATTGTTTGTTTAAAAACTACGACAGTTTTACTCGATAAAAGGTATGTTACGGCTACTATTCGACAACGACACCGGTTTCTATTGGAAATATGCACTTTCTAACCTCAATGAAATAACATCCATATTATGCATTGAATCATTCAGTTATATGTTATTCTATAGTAATCGTTTAAATATACATGATGATGTCTTTGGCAACTTCTCGGGCCTTTCCAACAGAGCTCGAAAACACATCGAATGTATTACTTAGTCGTCCATGACCCCCCCCCCCTTTATTTTTTTTTATAAAATTTGATATAAATACATTACGTTTAACGATCTGTCCTGATGTGGGCTAGACTTCATTAAATTCAGTGCACGAGTAGTGATTGCTTACATGTATTACCTACCTATAAATGTAACTACACGTGTACAAGTAATACTTAGAATTCTATTTACCATCATTTACGTACATATTTATCAATTTTTTTATTACATTTCATGAAAATAATATCGTTCCGCATGAGGTTAGTTAATGTTTGCGCAGTACATGTAAAACAATCCATACATAAATGAACATTTTTTAAAGTATATTTTGTTTAAGATGGTAGTTATGATACCTGTAAATGTGTATCTTTTCAGACACTTTCATCGGAAATGGGAGTATTTGAAATTGAATATATTGACGATAATATTGCTCCAGAGGAAACCTTTCCATTACGGAAGATGACGAGAGACCTATGGCCGAAGTTTTAGACAATGTAACAGTTGACTCAAACAACAACAGTTCTAGTACATGTAAATCGTATGTATGCGACCAATGCAGCAAGTCATACACAAATATTACCAGTTATAAAAGACACATGGTTTTACACACTGGTAGAGGGCATCAGTCTCCAGATGTGTCGAAATTTTTATTCAAAATATGACCTAAGTGACCATTTATTAACCCATGATGATGTTAAGCATTTCTCGTGCAAGCATTGTGACAAGACTTTTCAAACAAGAGGGGGATTGAATTCCCATAAAAGGATTCACAACGCCGATTATAAATATGTTTGTGATCACTGCGGCAAAGGTTTTATCTACAAAGTAATTTTAAAGGACATAAAGCAGGACATGAAAACTCTTTATCTTTTATTTGTAACGTTTGTAGCAGACAATTTAGACATAAGAGCAGTCTTGCTAGACATGTGTGTAGTGCTACAAAAAACTTAAGTTGTGACATATGTGGCAGTAAATTCAAAGCTAAGCGGTACTTGATGGATCACCTTCGTGCTCATTCAAACCCTGAACGTTTCCAATATTCGACTTGTGGAAAGATCTTCAAATATCGAGCCTCTTTTTACCGTCACAAAAAACAAGCTGGACACAGCTAGAAATTGATTTGTATTAACTGGTGTAACGCTGGCGAGAACATTATACGCTATGTATTTACAACTGACATCGGAGAGGGGTGGGATTAAGTTTCATGATTTGTTAAAATTGTTGTAAATGGGGTCACACTAGAGACTATAGGCTACACCAGGATGTTATTTGTGTATTATATGGGAGTGTAGAAGAAATCATTTTTTTTTTATCTTTCTGCTTAATGAATTTATTTTCAACACAATGGTTTTTTCACCACCTTGTTTACAACGTTAAGGGCTGACTTGTATTGATATCCACGTGTTTTATAGACACAAGTAATATTGTTATATTCAAGTTGAATTAAAAGAAAAAAAGAAATAAATTTATGAGTTATTATTTCTAATAGCGAGACAACACAATAACAGATATTCTAGATCATGTAAAACTTTATAAGTTTGATTTTCTTTTTCTAGCTGGAAAAGAAATTTAAAAGTTTCATATAATAGCCGGTGCATCGTATTCAGTTAATAGCCGGTGCGAACATATCAGTATTTCAAATAGCAACCGTAACTTTAAAAAATGCTTTGTTGTCCAATTATTTATCTTAAAATATGCTTTCTTGTTTATTTTGTGTTACTTTATTAATCAGAATAGATAAATACACTTTTTCATAGTAGAGAACAAACAAACTATGATTTGTAAATGAACATATCAGTGTAAAACTTAGTTGTAACATCATTCTGGTTCGTCACCGACCTAGGAAATTTCTCTATATCTGGTTATTCATAGGACTATTTTGCAAACTACATTTATAACCTATTATAATAATACCTTACTTGTTCCGTGCATACGGGTTATTCAAACAGTTACATGGTTTAGGGTAATTTTTCGCCGATTTTGTGGCTTGATCCGTGCTCTTCTTGCATGCTTTTTTCGACTAGCAACCGTTCAATTTTCGAATAGAAACACCGAACGCTGATTTTTACGGATAGCAGCCGTTTAGGTACTACACCGTGAATTCAGCACTCTTAAAGAGGGACAAACATTGCACGTTTGCAACTTCTAAATGGAAGCAGGACATCTAAAATATGCAGGGATCCTCGTCTTAATGGTCTTAACACTATTTTCAAGGTAAGTAAATAAAACTTAATTTAATTACGATATTCCCCGTGGTTTTCTTGTTTAAGTATGAACTAATTATACCAATGCTCAGAAGGAGAGGGGGTATATTGTTTTACCATTGTGTGTCTGTCTGTTTAGAACACAAATTTTGTTAACGATATCTCAGCAACAATCGCAGATGCTTGAAATTTTAACTCACTCTTTGTTTAGACATGCCATATGGTAGGATTCATTTTTCAAAATATTTGATGTTAACTATGCTTATTTTGTATATTCACATCAGAGCAGGGGTATCACTAGTGAGCATTGACGCACAGATATCTTGTTGTCATATTTTTCATAATATAGTAAATATTCTTGTTCTAAATGCAGTTATAAACTGAAGAATTTTGGAAAAAGAATTAAACTTTCATTTACAGTTCGGTCACTACATTTTCCCTAAATTGTGTGTAATATACCAAAATAACCCTACAAATATTGATAATCCATTATGATATCGTGTGATCTTATATTTTTCATCCTTTATATGCAAAATACATGTATACTTTTGAAAATAAATCATTTGAGGAAAAACACACATAAATTCAAAATATTTTATAGATTAATTTTATTTTTAAATTCATGTTTTCTTTATTGGAGGTCAAGTATTTTGTAATGAAATATTGATTGATAACATATCCATAATTCATTTTTCATCAACACATTTTAGAAAATCCTGTTGAAAAAGACAGTTGTCATTGGTATAATGGATGCAAGACAACACTAGTGAATTTAAATTGTTGTTACCACAAATGGCACACACCAGGATTACATGCTTTCCAAGAACACGTTTACAGCATGCAGCTATAAAAGGATTCTTTGGAAGTCAATGTTCTGTCATGGGGGAAGTTCTCTTGAACATTCCATTAGTATTAAAATAAAGACTTCAAGTTCAAATGTCTTTAGTATTTGAGACTTGTGATTTGACAGTACAACCTGGAGTGATTGTAAAGGACAGTGTGACATAATTTGTACATTATTGAATATCAATCTATAGCTATCCATAAATTAATGGGTTTTTATTTCTCAACATTTGCATATATGTTTGATCTTTGTAAAATATGTTTTGGTGTACAGTACAGTAAGTAAAATTAATACATTCTTTCTAATTTTTAAACATTTGTCAACAAAATGTATGAACTGCAATCTGAGGATCATTTAGAGGTCTGCAATTCTCCACATATAAAATGACTTTGAAATCATCCTGTTACTGTTAAACTTGAGAATATGGTAAGAAAACTTGAAAATCTATTTATTTATTACCTTTTTTAATACACATTGTCCAGATATTTTGTGTATTATTCTAAAAAGCTGATTTCTCAATGGCTATTGCTTCTCAGGTGAGCAATGTGACACACAAACTACTTGATTGTGTAAAATACTGTAATCAAATGACGTATAATTGTAACTTCTTTATTTTGGTGAAACAAGTTCAGTTTACTAAATTCTAATACTATGATATTCTTTCATCATTTTGATGTCGAAATGAACATTTTTAATAAGTCTGCATAATAAATGAAAATGTATACCATTAATTTCAGTTTGCCTATCAGTATCAACTGCTTATACAAATGAACTTAACTGTTAACAAAATAAATATTTTGATGTTTAAATTGCTTTTCTCATTTAATTTTTATTTAAGGCATGATCCAGACTAATCTGGTGCAGTAACTGAGTATTTCCACATTTACTACATGTATATACCTCAATTGACATATTAGTTCTGTGTTCCTTTATCAAACTAATTCTTATGGAGAAAATAGTTATAATAACATGACATTGACAACTTGCAATCATGCTTCCGCCTATCAGTACTTTCAGTACTTTGATTAAATAACTGTGTTAATTAAAAAGAGTATATATTTACAACTGTGTCTGGGCGAATTCAAGACGGGATAAAAGCGTTTGCAAGAGTAGAAGAACGGCAAAAACATAACTCAGGGCTAAAATAATCCCACATGTATATACAGTATTGTGTATGATTGTTTCAAATTTTATGTGGGTTATGTGGGTTAAGTTTAATTTCAATTATTTGAAATTTAAACCTGTTTCTGTTATTGATATGTTGAAATTAAATATCATCATACCGTTAAAACATATAGTTTGTTGCCCGTTTGTTGGCAACAATAATCTTGTTCTTTTTAAACTTCCTATTCCAAAACGAAAGTTAATTTATTAACATAGCGTCCTTACATTGAAATTTTATGCTTATTTGTTTAAAGACCAAATTAAAATCACCAAATTAGATAACTGCCAGACACCTTCATAGCTGATGAATATGTTTGTCCTCTATGAAACAAATTTCGCCGGATATAACAAGAAATTAAAATGACTAACTACAGGGTGATCCAAAATATCTGATACTGTTTTGAATGCTAATTACAGTATAAAGGAACATATTTGAATTTAGTCAAACATACCGTATGGATATACAAGGAGTACAGTTTTATACTGTGTAGGTTAAGTGCAGTTTGTGTGCTTTACATAGCAGAGCTGGGAAAATAAATATTAACATGAAAATAGCACAATTTCGTCCTAAGGTTTACTTGACGTTTTTTTTTTTTTTTTTTTTTTTGTTTTTTTTTTTTTTTTTTTGCAGGTACAAAAATATAGTTTTTATGTCAAATTGCCATTGCAAATGATATAAAAGTTTAGCCCCTGGAGATTAGAATGATACCTTATATAAGAGTTTATCTCATCGGGTAAGGTTTAAAATGGTATCAGAATCTATGGATCACCCTGTATATACAACGAAAGGCGGATATAACACTTCAGTTTATATCAAGAGGGGTTACGGGGATTTTTCTTTTTAGGAAAATCTGTGCTTTCTCAAAGTTAATTTATTTGTTTAAACAGTTTTGAAAAGTTTTTTTTTTTTTGTTTTTTTGTTTTTTTTTTTGGGGGGGGGGGGTTGGTTGTATTTTTAAAATGTAATTCATAAATGATATCTGGATTTACCCTCAAAGAACTATACATACAGTCTAAAAACAAAAAAACACATTTTCGTAAGTTCTATGGTCGATACAACGACCTTGTCAGCAAAAACAATCTTCCACTGGATCGCATGCTGACTGACGTTTTTCATACTAATTGTTAGACTATAACTAGAGCCGAGCTCGTTGCAAGCAACGAGAAGGTCTTCCATTACAGCTTCAAGTCGAGACAATCTGATTAAAATCATATCCTTGATCCCCTCCTTGTTTTTCTATTTTCGCTACAAGAGGATCTGAAGAAACCCCTCTTGAGATCACCCCCTGTTGAACGTTTGTTTATAAATATACATGAGTTATTCTAGCAATCAGAGCAAGTGTTAGAAACGGTTATTTCGGGTTACAAACAAAAATGGAGTTGTACGACGAAATGATGCCACATGTTCGTGAATCTTTCGGTATCAGCAAGTAAGAGATGGAGCATAAGTTGATATTAGACGCCCTTAGGGAATCTCAAGAATGTATTGGCATAACTTCCAAATCATGTAACTGAGGAATGGAACCGACGATTTCATTGGTCAAAGCAAAGTTCACCAGGAGGTGACCTTAAGTGGGTTTTTTTCAAATCATCGTATAGCGACTATAGAAATTTTAATCAGATTGCAAGTCAAGAAAGGATTGTCATTCAGTCTTAATAAAACCACCCCTCTTCTTCTTACACTTGTCAGGGAATGACAGTTATTAATAGGAGGTCATCTTCACACTACCTTAACATCTGACCAATCAGGGCTTTAGAAAATCAATTTGAACTCTTCAAAAGGAGACAGAAAAATTAATTCATGCCTATTTTCTATATATTACTGCAACCTCCAGACTGCATAGTATTGAAGAGTTACAGTTCTCATAAAACAGATAAAGGCATGTCTGTAATAAGCGAGGGGTATATATTTAGATTGTATGCAAATTTAAAGGTCATAGAAAGGTGACCTCTTATTGATACCTATCCGACCCCGTTGAGTGTAAGGAGAAAAGGGTGGGCTGTCATTAAACTGGATTGTCAATATGATAATAGTAAGTTCAGAAAACGAGGCTCACTTTCAAAGTATTATTTTCCTACCAGACAAACTCTCCTTTTAACTCATTTCACGGTTATATCAATTTATGATAACTTAAAACACATCTCTTATATGTACATGTATTTAATTATTCCAACCAGAAAATCGATAAATACGTTTACATGTATGTACAACTGATGACAGGATTCAAACTACTGGTATGCCTATATCATAGTGTAAAATCACAAAATCCACTGTGCTGATACTTGGAAAAAGTGTTTTGTTTCATAAACATTTTGATTCCCTATATTCATACTTAAACCTCTACCGCTAAAACATGGAATAGTTTATGTAAAGTGCAGTGTTAAAAGAACACCAATTGTAAATAAACAATAATGCCTTCTCCCATCTGAGGGTGCGCTATTAGTATACGAGACTGAGGTGCTCAGTGGTAGGGATAACTATCCGTATAATGTTTGGCCATACAGGCCTCAGTATTGTTTTTTAAAGGATGAGTATATTTATCTAAAATCTTCACAAGCAAGTAAAAGAAATTCACAAATCTTCAAAATCATAATCCGCGGCAGTGGTAGGGGTTGTGAGGCATCTCTAACTTCATTTTTTTCAAATAGGATTTTGTTTTAAATACCCAATATTTTTATTTTTTTGCCTTGAGCGCTCATCTAGAAAGTGTGTGGGGGTGGGGGTGTCAATACCCTAAAGTTTAATTTTCTAAATGTAAATTTCAGAAAATGTTGGCAGGGGTGGGGGCAGAACTCCAACTGAATCAAAAATCCTTTTTGTCACTTTTGTGTGACAGGAAGAGAGACCTCTGGTTTACAATTATTTCTATCATGTCACATATACATGTTTTAGTTATAATATTTTGGAATTTTTTAAAGATACAATGTCATTTATTTGATAAAAATCATATATTTATGCATACATGTATTAACATGTGACGTGTGAACCTAAAAGTAATCAATTTTGTTCAGTTTTTTACTTTAATAACAGAAAGGCATAAACCAGCGTTTTGTTCAGAGCACTGTGTACATTGTATATTTAAACCAAACTAAAAGAGATGGTGTGACGTCAAAGCAATTTGTTTTTATTTTTTAAACAAAAGAGTTCTACATAATGTCAACCTCCAGAAAATACGATTTCTCTAACTTTAACATTTACAACACATGCGCGGATCCAGAAAATTTTTCCAGGGGGGGGGGGATCCGAATTGAACGTAGGGGGGGGGGGGGCTACACTATTCATCAGAAATGTTGACAAGCAAAAATAAAAAAAAAACAAAAAAAAAAAACAAAAAAACTTATTTCCCAAAATCATGAAATTCCTAATCCGTGGGGGGGGGGTGTAACAACGTACTCTCTCATATTCATGATATGCCTAATCCGATTCATGATATGCCTATTCCGTGGGGGAGGGGGGGGGTGCGAATATGCTTATAACTGTATTTTTTTCAATATCACTCTTAATATTTCCGCTTCCGACGCCTTTCCAAAACATATATGTGTTTTCCAGGGGGGGGGGGGGGTCCGAGTAGTATTTGCGATAATTTCACTATGTAATTTTAATAACTTCTCACTTTTCAGGGGGGGGGGTTCCGGACCCCCCCCCCTCTAGATCCGCGCATGCAACAATTAATAAAATCCGTTTAACAACACATATCTATACCATTTAATTGTAACTTTGAGAAGTGCATACATTTTTGGGAGGCAACTGTGTCGCTAGTCTGTAAGTCAAGTGAATTATGTCCTAAGGTAAGAAACTGTCAACACTTGCAGTACTCTGATGATTTCTATGGCGACCGACTGCATTGAATAACGTATTTCATAACTTCTAAACGTGAGAACAAATAATTATTATTTAACATCTTGGACTTAAAACTTTTAACTTATATTCAACAATTGACCACTACAGTGATAGCTCACTTCCAAGTGTATTTTAATTACATAACAATTGATGATCTGCATCCATAAATTACCTATGGCTATCTGTGTCCAGGGTTGTGTGCACTTAAAGGCCGATGTTTTTAACCGGTCAGTTTACCTATACTGAAATATATTGAAAGAGGTGTGAAACCCCGAGGGAAACACGCTCGCTTGTGTATACATGTCTATATACACGGAGTATTAAAGTGCTCTCAAAAGAGTTCTTCCGTTTATTTAAAAAGAATATCGTATTTACATGTATATGTACTTAAAAAACAAATTGCTCTTCGTTGAAATGAATATAAACGCATGAAAAACCGCGTGCGACATGTGCAAAATCTTTCGTTTGATTGAACAAGTTTCGGTCGGGATTAACTGAGAATATATCCTGATGTTTTGTGAATTATACAATCACCCCACCGTACTTAAATACTAATGCAACTTTGCAACCTTTTCCGATCAGCTGCTAAATAAAAGTGCACAATAATTCTACCAGCTGCGCATGCACCAGAACTGTCTGTACTTGTTTCTCTTCCGGTTTCAGCTCGTGAAATTTCTCAAAGAAATGTGATAACTAACGATATAAATCGTGAACGCAATATTTGATTTCATTTAATTATTTATTCTCAATTATTCACAAACATCTTTATTGATAAACGACGTCTTTCATGGATACATGATCGGCACCACATGATTTTGACAGACTATAGGTGATCAGCGCATTCAGTGTGGTACATAACCAAGTACGAGTAAATTTTTAATTCATATCTTTTAATATTTTTTTTGTTTAAAGTGCTAAAAAGATAGCGATTTATCGTCACGGTTTGCATCAAATCAAAAGAAAAAAGTTTATTGCACCGTCGTCGCGAGCGCTGGGCATGGTATACACAGGACGAGTAAACAAATGCCAATCATTTTCTAACATCCAAACTGGGGCCTCGATTTAGTTGATTAACAAGGGTTACACTGACCAGGTAAATTTGAAGGCGGTGCTTATTTTTCGGTCGCACGGGGTGATTGAATTAACACGCAGACTGGCCGAATAAACACACAGATTGCAAAGTGAAACACATTAGGAATAACGTTAACAAATAATAAGGAGTCACCAAAAATTGATTTTCGACACATATTAATTTTCGATTTTTGTTCGCCAATTTTTAAAATTCAGCTCGAGCTCTGGGGGGGGGGGGGCGGGGCGGAGCAGCACAGAGATGACTTTGTTTTTAAACTTCCTAGAACGCTTCGAAAATTAATGATTTTTTTTACTATGTCAACCCTCTTAAAATTTGGTACAACTCTTAAGAAAACTTATTTTACTTTCTACACTATGTGTTGGTCGTATATTAATTCTTACACCAGTATATATACATATATCCATGTGAATATATGACTCGTTGGCCAGGCAAAGTTTGAATATTGTCTTAAAAGTGTTAAAGTCTGTAAAAAGTCTAAGCAATAATTAACGGAAATGATCATGAGTAACTACAGTCGATTCATCGTCGGACCCCACGGGTTTTCCATCCGTTACATTGCTTGAAATCAGTGTAACGGATAGAAAACCCGTGGGTTCCGACGATGCAGTATATTAATCTTACATGTAAGTTAAACACATATCAATTTTACATATGCCGGTAAATATCTCGGAATTTCATTATATTTAATCTTTTATTTATACAATCGGCCTTGCATATTTAGAATCGAATTGATGGATTACTTTTATTCAATTAACGAGAGGTTTTTATAAGATTTTTCGCCCTAACGTTTAAATCAACGCTAAATCAACTGAATAAGGGAGATAAATTCCTCTTTCATCTAAAACCAATATAAATGAAAATAAAATAAACAAATAGTTTTGTGTTCGTACAAAATATCAATAAACATACACGTGTGATAAGGTACATGTAGATGTCCCCTCGCGCGCGATCTTCTCGGTCATGTGCGAGCGTGCGAGGGATGATCATCATTTAAAGGGGTAATCGTTGTGGTTTTTTGTTGTTGATCTAAAACATTATTAGTACAGTTCTTATGCAAACCCACCATTGATTTATGTCTGACGATGTTTTGAATTAGGAATAATATCGGATTTTATAATTTTCAGAATGACTTCTTAATTTACATTTTAAATAAAACATCAATAACTTAAAATTAAAACAGTTCCTGTATTTGCGGCTATATAAACTCAAAACAAGTACATGAAAGACGCGAATCTGGTGTATTAGATAACCGCTGACCGCTTGGTAGTGCACCCGCGGCCGATCTCCTCGGCCGCGGGCGAGGAATAGGTTACGTAAAGTTACAACACAAACAGCTCAGAACCCAGGAAGATTTGAAATGTTTGCAGTATAATAATGACTAAAATCTACCAAATAGAAGTTATTTTTTTTTTTACTTAAAACCCACAATTGATCTATGCCTGATATTACTTCCGATTGAGAATGACATTTCTTTTATTAATTTACAGAACGTTTTCTTAATTGACACTCTATCATTTAATTCAATTTGAGAAGAATAAACGTCTATGTGTGATCAAAATTAAAACAATTCTTGTTTTCGGCTAGATGAACTCATAAATTGAGAGACGTGACTCCGGTGTATTAGATAACCGCTGACCGCTAGGTAGTCCAGCCGCGACCATGGCGACCGACTTTCTCGGCCGCAAGCGAGGGATAGCTTACGTAATGGTTCACACACACAGCTCTGATTCCAGATATATTTTAAATGCACGCAGCATGATAACTAAAATGTATCACATAGATTTATTTTTTTCCGGTAGTTTGTGTGATTTACTAGAAAAGAAAAAGAATGTTTATATTTTCTGTTTCTCGTTTTTTAGGATTGTGCAGAATTTACGAAGATGACTTAAACTCCTCACATAAAAGCATGTATCCTAAAAAAATTTTTTTTTTTCTTATGAATTAAAGCCTCCTTTTTAAACAGGCATACTGTCTGTCATAACTTAATGTCAGTTGTACGCACAATGACTTTCGTTAACTTGCCAAATAAACACAGGTACATGTTAAGATGTAAAGCTTTTTACACTCATACTACACAACTCACCAACAAAATAACATTGTAACGACATTTATAGGATCTCAACAAACAACTTTTCCAGCGACAGCTATATCAAAATCCTAGCCGTTTTTTAGTTATTTAGCAAAAACTTTCAAGGGCCCTTTGCCCTTAATTTAAGGGGCCAGCCCTTTTTTATTGGTGTCAAATAAAAGTCCTTGACATTCTGCACAAATTTCATTCTACATGTCTTAACAAAATATTTTTCGTTTAAAAGATACAAAGGAAAATATGTCTAAATTTTCGCACTTTTTGGAACCCTGTTTTTTGACCCCCTACCTTTTTCTAAATAAAGAAAGTAATCCAAAAACAAAAACCGATGTGCAAAACTTCAATGTCTCTGTTATTCAAATTCGTTAAATTCCCATTCCCTGCTATCATAGTCTCGGAGCCTTTGTCTGGAAACGAAAGGCCCTAAATTTTTTGAAAAGGGGAATAACTCGTTAACGGAAGAGGATTTTTAAAATTTATGAAATGGTTTAGATAGTGTTTTGTAAAGTCTATAAGCCCTGAAAATTTGAGCAAAAACCGTTCAGAAATGAGCAAGATATGAAGCCTCAAAGTTCGCGTCTAGGAAGAAAAAAAAAAAAAAGAAAAATAAGAACTAGAGCAAAGCTCGTTGCAAAGCAACGAGTGGGTCTTCCGTTAATGTCGATGAAAAGCTAGATGTTCCTGTAAGAAGCAGAGCTCTAAAACTAATACCAGGAGTTTTAAAACAAAAAGATATAAAAAATCGAATAATTCTTGGTACGACTTAACAAAATCCGAATGACTTTAAGTACGAATTAACAAAAACCTTACCGATTTCAAAAACGACTTGACAAAAAAAATCCGAATGTGTTTAAGAACGACTTAACAAATATCGAATCATTCTAGGTACGAGTTAATTTAACTTTGAACATAACACTATTTTCTTAACCAAGAATGTGGAATCAAAATTTCCGAAAAAATCAATTTTTAAACCCCTATATCTCTGTAATGCATCGTCTGATTTTAAAACGGATTTCAGATTTAAATTAAGCTTAATAAGTTGAACATTTTTGCTTCAATAATATATAACAAATAATTTTTAGTAAATAGTTATTATTAAAAAACCTTGTAGCCCTCCTGGCCCCTAATTTGAGGGCCAGCCCCTTTTTCTTGATATCAAATGAAAGGTCTTGCAAATATAAACATATTTTGTTCAACAACTGTTCACGAATTGTTAACCGTTCTAGAGATATCTGAACAACTGTGTTTTAGGGGCCGACTCTTAAACTCCTTAATGGGGCCACCAAAAAAAAAGTTTTAAGTATTATATTATTAAAAACATTATTTTGAGCAACTTTTCTTCTACAATGCTTTTCAAAATATTTCTCCTTTTCTAGCTATTACTGATCAGAGTTTTGGACTTCTGGCCCCTTGAAACCCCTAATTACGTAACATATGACTTAGGTATGGTACTGTATAGATAAATAACTGTACAAAGAATATTTTTGCTTCTATAATATATAACACATTATTTTTCAGTAAAAGGTTATTATTAATAGACCTAAGAGCCCTCTTGGCCCCTAAATTAAGGGGCCAGCCCTTTTTTCTTGATATCAAATGAAAGATCTCGCAAATATAAACATATTTTGTTCAACAAGTGTTCAGGAATTGTTGACCGTTCTAGAGATATCTGAACTAATGTGTTTTAGGGGCCGACCCTTAAACTCCTTACTGGGGCCACCAACAAATTTTTTTTAGGTAGCATATTGTTGAGAACATTATTTTAAGCATTTTTTGTTCTACAATGCTTTTCAAAATATTTCTCCTTTTCTAGATATTAATGATCAAAGTTTTGGACTTCTGGCCCCTTAAAACCCCTAATTACGTAACATATGATTAAGGTGTGGTACTGTATAGATAAACAGCTGTACAATAAACATTTTTGCTTCTATAATTGATAACAAATTATTGGTTAGTAAAGAGTTATTGCAAAAAGACTTTAGAGCCCTCTTGGCCCCTTATTTGAGGGGCCAGCCCTTTTTTCTTGATATCAAATAAAAGCCCGTGGAAATTGAAACAACTTTTGCATTACATGTTTTAACAAAATATTTATACATCAAGAGATATTAGAGAAAATGTTCGAAAATTTTGTGAAAAAATTTGGTCCTAATTTTCAGGTTCAGGCGAGCTTCGAGACCTTGCGCAATTTTAATAACTGGAAGCAGGGGGGTACAACTTCAAACATTTATCTACAATCCTGTAAAAATTTGAAGCTTCTATCTTGATTGGTTTCGGAGGAGATGCGTGGACAAAATGACCCTTAAAATTTTACAAAATCGTCAATATCTGAAACCGGAAGTGACGTCATCATTCGGAAATTTAATAATTTGTAGCGCCGATGATTCTCTATCAGTCATGAAAATTTCATGTAAATCGGTTGGATAGTTTTTGAGAAATAACGCTCCAAAAAAGTCAGAAAAAGAAAAAAAAGAATAATAAAGACTAGAGCAAAGCTCGTTGCAAAGCAACGAGTGGGTCTTCCGTTAATGTCGAAAGAAAAGCTAGATGTTCCTGTAAGAAGCAGAACTCTAAAACCAATACCAGGAGTTTTAAAACAAAAAAATATAAAAAAAATCGAATAAATCTTGGTACGACTTAACAAAATCCGAATGACTTTAAGTACCAATTAACAAAAACATTAACGTTTCCAAGAACGACTTGACAAAAAAAATCCGAATGTGTTTAAGAACAACTTAACAAATATCGAATCATTCTAGGTACGAGTTAATTTAACTTTGAACATAACACTATTTTCTTAACCAAGAATGTGGAATCAAAATTTCCGGAAAAATCAATTTTTAAGCCCTTATATCTCTGTAATGCATCGTCCGATTTTAAAACGGATTTCAGATTTAAATTAAGCTGAATAAGTTGAACATTTTTGCTTCAATAAAATATAACAAATTATTTTTCAGTAAATAGTTATTATTAAAAGACTTTGTAGCCCTCCTGGCCCCTAATTTGAGGGGCCAGCCCCTTTTTCTTGATATCAAATGAAAGGTCTTGCAAAAATAAACATATTTTGTTCAACAACTGTTCATGGATTGTTAACCGTTCTAGAGATATCTGAACAACTGTGTTTTAGGGGCCGACCCTTAAACTCCTTAATGGGGCCACCAACAAAAAAGGTTTAGGTATTATATTATTAAAAACATTATTTTGAGCAACTTTTCTTCTACAATGCTTTTCAAAATATTTCTCCTTTTCTAGATATTACTGATCAGAGTTTTGGACTTCTGGTCCCTTGAAACCCCTAATTACGTAGCATATGACTTAGGTATGGTACTGTATAGATAAATAACTGTACAAAGAATATTTTTGCTTCTATAATATATAACAAATTATTTTTCAGTAAAAAGTTATTATTAACAGACTTAAGAGCCCTCTTGGCCCCTAATTTAAGGGGCCAGCCCCTTTTTCTTGATATCAAATGAAAGATCTTGCAAATATAAACATATTTTGTTCAACAAGTGTTCATGAATTGTTGACCGTTCTAGAGATATCTGAACTAATGTGTTTTAGGGGCCGACCCTTAAACTCCTTACTGGGGCCACCAACAAATTTTTTTTAGTTAGCATATTGTTGTGAACATTATTTTAAGCATTTTTTCTTCTACAATGCTTTTCAAAATATTTCTCCTTTTCTAGATATTAATGATCAAAGTTTTGGACTTCTGGCCCCTTCAAACCCCTAATTACGTAACATATGATTAGGATGTGGTACTGTATAGATAAACAGCTGTACAATAAACATTTTTGCTTCTATAATTGATAACAAATTATTGTTCAGTAAAGAGTTATTGCAAAAAGACTTTAGAGCCCTCTTGGCCCCTAATTTGAGGGGCCAGCCCTTTTTTCTTGATATCAAATGAAAGCCCGTGGAAATTGAAACAACTTTTGCATTACATGTTTTTACAAAATATTTACAGGTTTAAAAATATTTCAGAAAATGTGCAAAATTTTTGTGAAAAAAATTGGTGCCACTTTTCGACCTCAGGCGAGCTTTCACGCCTTGCGTATTATCCATATTTTAAAACAATGCGGTACATCTACAGACTTTCATCTACAATCCCTGAAAATTTCAACTTTCTATCGTGAATAGTTTCAGAGGAGTTGCGTGGACAAAATGACCCTTAAAATTTCATTAAATCGTCAATATCTTAAACCGGAAGTGACGTCATCAAAAAATTTAAATGAAAACATTTATCCCCTCCAATGTTCTATAAGTCCTGAAAATTTGGTGCAAATCGAGTGAATAGTTTTCGAGAAATAAAGCTTTAAAGAAGGCAGAAAAAGAATATTAAGAATAACTAGACACGATCTCGTTGCGAGCAACGAGGAGGTCTTCCGTCCGATTTTTAGAAGGTGATATAACATCATCGAACTTGATTTTCGTCAACAAAACATGATCTGGAATTAGAGGTTGAGTACTTGTGCTTTCCTGTAATGTTTTTACAAGTTCTCATACGTTTTTTCTAATACATGTACTTGCATTTCGTCCAATTGAGATAGAAAAAACTAAACTTTTCTTTACCTCTGGCCACTTAAAACCCTAATTAGGAAATGCATGAGAAAATCATTATATTGTTAGGATATATAAACGTATTATACCAAATTTTGCTTTTATAATCTATTACAAATATCTCTCACTAAATGACTATATAAAAGACTTTAGACCTGTCTTGATCCCTAATTTGAAGGGTGTGTCCCTTTTTCTAGATAGCAAATGAAGGTTTTTAAATTTTAAATATGTTTTGTTTGGTGCTTAGAAATGTGCTTAGATCTACATCACCGTTCGTGAGATATATGGGAAATAAAGAACGTTTTAGGCGCCGATCCCTTATCTCCTCATAGGGGCCGTTTAACAACATTTTAAAGGTTGAATATTGTTTAGTACATCATTTTTTAGCATCTTTTCTCTATACTGCATTTCAAAAGAATTTTCCTTTCTGATATATGGTTGATTGAAACTTTGTACATTTGACCTCTAAAAACCTCTTTTTACGTAACGCATAATAAAATAGTTACATTGCTTGGATACATAGAAATATAACAGTAACTGTAAAAAAAAATTTCTGCTTCACGAAATACATGTATATCTCAGTAAAGGGCTATAGATAAAAGTTTTTAGAGCCCTCTGGTCCCTTAATTTGAGGGTTAAGCCCATTTTTCTTGATATCAAATGAAGGGTCGTTTCATTTTAAACATACTAGACTTTGACCCGTGCGTCCACGGGTTGATATTGCGTATGATATCGGACATTTACGAAATAGATACATCGACACACCGTATTGTTGACATTTACATAACCAAAAAAGGCTATTAATGTTACTAAACTCTGCTTAGATAGAATAATATAACTGTGTCTCGGGACAGGCCTATACCACAGTTAATATAAAATGCCTCCCATATAGGTCTACCCGTATTGTAGCAGAAAATTGTAAAATCGCTCCGAAACAATTTTTGTGAAAATTAATGAACAGTCAAATTATTCATTAAAAACCATTTTGAGGCTGTTAGAACCTTTCATCTAAAATTTAATTCATGTTATTGAAGAATTAACCAACGTTTTTTACTCGCTTCAAAACAGACCTGACATTCGGAACTTTCGGGATTTTTCTTAGCAAATGGACTGTGTTAGAGTTATCTCCCGTATTTTCTTTGATGAACAGATTATATAGAAAATTTCCAAAGAAAATTTACACGTGTTCGTATTATCGTTTCTAAGTATATCTATGCAAATGTGATATCACGAAAATATAAAATAAAGAGCCTCCCGTGATTTAGCCTGAATGTAATGCGCATGCACAAGATTGTAAAATTTAAAAGAAATCCGATGATTTCCTGAATTTTTATTGGAATTTTAGTTGATTATTAATTAACGGAGCTTTATCGAGAAAAAAATAAAAACAAATTCGTAATCTACAACGGGAAATGATGTTTAAAATATATAAAACAAAAGACAGTACTTATCCGATTTATCGGTATTAAAGACCAAAAATTCGGGTCTATAATTTTAATATAGTAGTATAGAGTGTTTATAATTTCATTACCGTTCCTACGATATATGGGAAAGAGTGGTTTAGGGACCGATTCCTTATCTCCTGATAGGGGCCGTTTAACGACATTATTAAGGTTGAATATTGTTTAGTACATTATTTTGAGCATCTTTTCTTGTAAACTGCATTTCAAAAGATTTTTCCTTTCTGATATATGGGTGATTAAAATGTTGGACATTTGACCTCTAAAAATCTATATTTACGTAACACATGATAAAATCATTACATTACTTGGATACATAACTGTAAGATTATGGCCTTTTACAAAATATCTCATTAAAAGTTTAATAGATAATAGATAAAAGACTTTAGAGCCCTCTGGTCCCCTAATTTTAGGGGCAACCCCCTTTTCTTGATATCAAATGAAAGGTCAAATATCAAATGATATATGGGGGATAAAAATTTTGGACTTTTAACAGACAGCAGTTGCAGATGTCACTTAATGGAATTGGAGGTCACTTTGGAGAAATAAAGAGGTAGTGAAAATAATTAATGCACATGATCATGCACATGACAAATAAAGTGTCTTAAGGTAACTCCAGTGTTTTAGAAATCCGTGTCAAACCAATCATTTTTTAATTTTAATAGTTAAAACAACTTATAAACTTACTATAGAGACCAAAATATTTAAACCTTTGCACGTTTGTTTTCCTACAGTGAGCTTCAGCTCACAAGGTCCAAAAATTTAACAGCCAAAATATAACACCATGATGCATGATCTCATAATTTATTAAATTATGCACCAAAATACATCATGTTAGGTTATAATTTAAGCAAATCAATTGATTATCAGTAAATCATAAAAATTTTATTGATTTTCTACAGAAAATATAAAAAATATTCCATTTTTTCTTGCCACGACCTTCCCCCAAAAATCACAAAATTGCATATTTTTGAAAAATTCTAAAAAATTAATCAGTTTACATACATTTTTTAAAGAATATTTATTAAGAGTTACATATTGTGTTAACAAAAAAACATAGTTTATCAAAATTGACCATCTAGTTTTTGCTTGATAGTCTCTTGAACATGTGTACCCCCATATTGAAAATGTAAATTTTACAAGTTGTTTTTTGCAAACTTTGGAAAAAAAATGAAATGTACCAAAAAGACACAATCTAACAGTCACTTAAATTAAAACATTCAATGACACTGTATTATACATATAAAATTAAGGTCGAGATTGCCAAAAAACTCTTATAGTTGAGTGCAGTAGTACCCCCTCCCTCTTTCTGTCAAATACTTTCTATCCCAGTTTTTTGACATATTTATCTGTAGATTAAACGTCAATCAGTGTTATGTAGTTTTAATTACACAAGTACTTACTTATCCTCTCCTTGTTCCGGAGGACACATGAGGTCGTCAAGCTACATAAACGCAGTGTAATTGTTGGAGGAGAATGCATACAATACGTACAATTAAATTACACACTCTATTTACTGTTTTACATTTCGCTGCTTTCCTTGCTTTCTCCAATCCCTCTAAACGACGGAGATGCTATATTTTAACAAATTTTCCACTTTTTGACTAAACCATAATTATTTTAAAACACTTGTTGTGGGCCAAAATTATAACCGGAAATTTAGCACGCCGTGTAAAAAAAGAACCGGATCCGAAAGACACTGGAGTTACCTTAAATGTTCAAGCTGCTTGGTCCGATTTTCAATAATATTTTTGCACGCTTTAAACGATGGCTATGCTAAGTATGTGTGTAATAATATACGTTGCAGTAGTTCTCCCGGTCAAAAAGCCATATTTTAATGAAAAAATAATTTTGAAACTTTTTGAATCCGGATGTTGTGCATTCCGGCATGCTGTCCAATCCGTTACATTATTCAGCCCCTTGATATTTGCGTTTTTGTTAAAAAAAATGTTGTGCAATCCGGATCTTCTCTATTCTGAAAACCGGCCGCGATGAAAACAACCGACTGCTTATAATAAGTGAGAGTTATATCCCGTTGTCCGGCCACTTAACTAATGCTCAATTATCGACCAATATTCCTGTCGTTGCTATTGATTTAAACAACTGTGAATATAGATCCAAACTAGCAACTCATTTCAGTTTATGCCATTAGGTCTTGTTATAAATAAATACATGTACGCATTTTTTGCCCAAATTAGATAATTAGATTATAGTTCACCCCCTTTTTTTCAGGCCGTGTTTCAGGATACAGCGGGAGTAAGACTGCCAATATCATTTGTTATCCCCGTTGTAAGGCTACACTTACAGGGTTGCATATTATTCTGTCAAAATGCTCTATTTTTTTTTTTTTTTTTTTTTTATAAAATTCTCATTTATATAAATATTTATTCATGTTCCCTGCATCAAACGTATTCAGCCACCTAGCTGTCTACTGTTTACAATTTCCGGTTAAGCATTCAGGTTAATCGGATGTTTGAAAATTTATCAATTACGAAGATTTGATTGAAAAAGTATTTAAATTGTATGTATTCCGTTATGGATTTATTGTCCCCCCTCCCCCCCCAAAAATTAAACTGGTACCGTAATTAAGATCGATGAAATCTAATATATTTCAGAAGAATTGAAAATTATGAAAAATCCTACCGCAAACATGTTACATTGTACCACTTAAGCAGCCTGTGTGTGCATTAAATTCTCAGCAGCAATTTCAAAAATAGACCCTGGTGAATGTATTTACATTTCAACTCGTACGACTGTAAAACGTTGTGTTATATTCATTGATGGCAGTCTTTTTTTTTATTTTACGATTTAAATCAAAGGTTTGATGCATCGTAACCAATATTATTGAAAATTAAAATAATCTAACAAAGAATCAATGAATATTCAAATGTGTAATAACGTAGAAACACGAAAAGCCTGTGTCCTAGATTACAGCGAATCGGTTACCCACTAGCGCGGCATCTCCTCGGCCCTGTGCGAATGATGTTATGTAAATGTACACTCAACGTGGTGGGTTTGAAATGTTTGCAGTTTGTTCACTGAATTTTATTTTCCAACCAAAAAACTATTAAATGACATAGGCAAGAACACAAAAAACACAATTTTCCAATAAAAGTCATACTATCATTTTTGTTTTTAATTACGGGACTAAAACAGCATTACTTCGTAGGTAAAGGTATAATCTTTTTTTCATTTTTTCCTTCTCTTATCGTTAAAATCGGAATTCTTTGTGTTTGCAGCTACATAAATAAACTCAAGTGTGCATTACAGCAAGACGCAAATATTGTGTATTAGATAACGGCAGACCGGCCGCTAGCTAGTCCAGCCCTGACCTATTTCCTCGGCCGCAGGCAAGGGGTCGTATACGTATAATTGTTCATATACACAGCTCGGAATCAAGCTAGATTTTAAATGCGTCTCAAATGCATTGCATAGAAGCACTTCTTTTATCCATAATGTGTTTCAATAAAAAATAATTAAAATGTTTTGTAATTCTTTGTGTTTGCTGCTACATTAATAAACTCATGTGTGCATTACAGCAAGACGCAAATCTTGTGTATTAGATAACGTTAGACCGCTCGCTAGTCCAGCCGCGACCTATTTTCTCGGCCGTGGGCAAGAGGTCGGATACGTAATTGCTCACATACACAGTTCGGTATCCAGCTAGAGTTTAAATGCGACTCAAATGCATTTCATAGAAGCAGTTCTTTGATTCATAATGTGTTTTACTACGTATTTAACTGGTGCACTTTATGTCAATTATACGCACAAATACCGTGTTAATTTGCCAAATAAAACACTAATGCATGATAACAAGTCTAGCCTTTTACACTCATATTACGCAATACCCGAACAAAATATTATTGTTACGACATTAATAAGATCATAATGAACAACTTTTGCAGCGACAGCCATATCGAAATCTTAACCGTTTTTGAGTTATAAAGTGAAAACTTTCAAGAGTTCTAGGTCCCTAATTTGAGGGGCCAGCCCCTTTTTCTTGATGTCAAACAAAAGATCCTGTAAATACAAATCTTTTTTCTTCTACATGTCTTAACAAAATATTTGCGAGTAAAAAGATAAACTGAGAAAACCAAGCAAAAATTTAACGTTTTTTTAATCTTAATTTTTAGCAATACTAAGCTCCGGCGCTTCTTGTGCTAGGCAAATAGGGATGCTTTTGTTCAGATAAACAATCTTTTGTCTATCATCCCTGAAATTTTGAAATCGATATCGTGTGTAGTTTATTAGAACACTCCTGGACAAACCAACCCCCTAAAAATCCTTAAAATGCTAGTATCTCAAAAACGGAAATGACGTCATCAACCAAAAAAATTTCCGATAAGGTTCAGAATATAGTTGGTAAGATCTGAAAATTTCGTGCAAATCGGTTGAGCCATTTCTGAGATATCGCCTGCACAAAATCGGTAAGAAAAAAAAAGAAGAAGAAGAAGAAAAAGAATCCGAAGAATAACAATAAGGTCTTCCGTTGGAAACGGAAGACCTTAATAATAATAATAGAAAGAAACAGTAGAAAAACAAGAGGGTCTTCCGTCAGAAACGGAAGACCCTAAAAAAGAAACCGTAGAATAACAATAGGGTCTTCCGTTGGAAACGGAAGACCCTAATAATCTTAATCTGCACAATAATATAAAGGTCTTCCGTTGGAAACGGAAGACCTTAATTAATCACCTAATTGTCAATGGACTTTTCCGGTTTTTTTCCCGATTACGACAAAGAGCACACGGCGGGTGTGACCGTGAAAACTGTCGCTCAGTGAAATCGGTCGCTCTACAATAAAACATATAGTGAAAAGAGCGACAGTATTCCCTGGCTTATGCGCATGCGTAGGGAATATTGTCGCGTAAATATGTGACGGGTTCCAGCTGATTTTAAACCCAAAATATTTGAGTCCTGTCATCCAAAAACAACTAGTAGGACAGTCAATATGTAGTCAAAAATGTGTTTAAATAATTTAAATTAACGGATTTTTTAAATTATTGTTCTAAACTGATAAATATATTAATTAATAATTTTTTGGTCATTTATATATTTACGAATTTTAAAACCTAAACCCGTAATGTTAGAAAAAAACAATTTACCGAAACAACTGTGTATAGATGGACTGGTTACGCAATAACACAAGTACCAGATAAGAGGCCCAGATTTAACACCCATATGTGTTCTTTATTCACATCAAATATCACACGAACCTTCGCTTCCCAGGTGTATGTAACCAATCACACCGGCATATATAATGTACCTTCACCAAGAGATCAATATGGATGCATAGTATTGTTTCTGAAGATTTATTATGGCATTTTAATTTTACGTCATTTTATTAATTAAGAAAAGGTATTAAATAGAGATATATATATTTTATTCATGAAATACTAAACTGCACATGAAGATTAATCGTCAAATAAATATTTATCGCCGAATTCTTATTCAACTGATAATACGACTAAGAAAATAAATTATGTTCATAGCTTTCGTGTTATTAATTTTCAATCTCAGAAAACTTATAAAAGTTTTTGATCAATAGTAAATCTGGCTTTATTTTATAACTTTCAAATACTTTATTCATATTCATTCCAATTACTTTTCATCATTTAATTGTCTACTATAAATCTACGAGCAGGAGTTTTACACATACAAGTTAATCCGCAGATTGCGTCTTAATTGTCTTATATTATAAGGTGCACGTGTTGTCCAGAATGGTGACACTTTGAAACAATCTAGAAGAACCCCTTTGTTTAAGTTCAAGGCTTCCATGTGTTACCCCATTGTTTTTACAACAATTAAAATTCGGTACCTATACACAGGAAATGGCAGGTGTGAGTATTGTATAATAGAAATAATTCAACAAACAATAAAGAAAATTTGTAGGTATTAAGTAAGCAATACAAGAGAACAATGGATGTTTGTATCGAAGAGTATAAGAAAAATATTACCAAAAAACTTGTCAACTTGCGCTCTACAAACCCGAAAGACTACTGGAGAATTTTAAATGGATCAACTCGTGATGAAAAAAGTGCTGTTTACATTGACGATATGTTTCAATTTTTAAAGGATATGAACGTGGGTTGTGAAAATGATGTATCTAATATTGATAACCCTGATTTTATTGTGAATGATTTGACTGACACATGTATGTTTGACGATATTCTTAACGGTGAAATTTCGGATGAAGAAATAGTTGCGGCAGTTAAGAAACTTAAAAATAGTAAAGCCGCTAGGTATGATCTTATTGTAAATGAACACATTTCATCGACTCTGTCTATTTTTCTGCCAGTGTATAAGAAGTTTTTTAATATTATTTTCTGTAGTGGGATCGTTCCAGATGAGTGGCTAATCGGTATTATCAAACCAATTTATAAAAATAAGGGGGATCCTACTCAGCCGGAAAATTACCGCCCTATATCTCTTTTAAGTTGTTTAGGTAAACTTTTCACTAGTATTTTAGCCAATCGTCTGGAAGCGTACGCCACCGAGACAAATCTCATTTATGAAAACCAAGCTGAATTTAGAAAAAACTATTCAACTATACATCATATTTTGACAATACGATTTCTCTGTGATATTTTTATGAAAAGAAAAAAGAAATTATTTTGTGCTTTTATCGATTTTAAACAGGCGTTTGATACTGTATGGAGGACCGGCCTGTGGAGAAAGCTTATTTTGAATGGAATTAACGGGAAATGTTTTAGATATATAAAAAATATGTACATGGGTATTAAGTCGTTAGTAAAGTTAAATGGTATTTCCTCGAATTTTTTTAATGTAACGTAGGTGTAAGGCAAGGAGAAAATCTTTCCCCTTTTTTATTTTCTCTTTACATTAACGACCTAGAAAACTTCCTATTGGAAAATAATATTGTTGGTTTGCAAAGTATACGTAACGAAATTGAAAACGATTTATCATTACATTTGAAATTACTTATTTTATTTTACGCCGATGACACCGTCATAATGGCGGAATCTGCGGAAGACCTACAAAATGCACTCAACGAATTTTATATATATTGTACTCGGTGGAATCTTAGTGTTAATGTTAATAAAACAAAAATAATGGTTTTCTCCAAAGGTGCAACATGGAAAAAGACTTTATTATAAAGGAGAAATTATTGCAAATGTTAAAGAATTTAAGTATCTGGGTATTGTATTGTCAAGAACTGGTTCATTTTCTAAAGCAAAAAAACATTTGTGTGAACAGGCTCAAAAAGCCATGTATGGGGTTATAAGGAAAATTAGAAATTTTAATTTACCATTAAATTGTCAGTTTGATTTGTTTGATAAGGTTGTTTTACCAGTTTTACTGTACGGCTGTGAAATTTGGGGTTTTGAAAATCTAGATATTATTGAACGTGTACATTTGAAATTTTTGAAAACAGTACTTAATTTAAGAAGCACAACACCGAATTTTATGATATATGGTGAAACAGGGCGTTATCCTTTGTATATCAATGTCTATACAAGAATAATTACATATTGGGGAAAAATGTTAATAAGCCCTGATAACAAAATTGTATATACAGTGTACAGATATTTATTTTCACAACATTTGAATGGTGATTGTAAAAGCCCATGGTTAGACTGTATTCAAAGAATTTTGAACATGTGCGGGCTACAATATGTCTGGTAGAACCAAAATTTTGTCAATATAAAATGGTTAACTGCTACTGTAAAACAAAGATTAAAAGACCAATTTGTGCAAATATGGTCAAACGATATAAATTGTTCTTCCAGAGGTCATGTGTATAAAATTTTAAAACCCAATTTTTGCTTCGAGAAGTATCTCGATATTTTACCTGTAAAACTAAGAAAAAAACTAATTAAATTTCGTACATCAAACCATCGCCTCCCTGTAGAGACAGGCAGATGGTATAACATTCCTCGGAATGAGAGGCTATGTCTTTTGTGTAATAAAGGTCTCATTGGCGATGAATTTCATTATATTTTAGAATGTTCGGCCCTAGAAGAAATAAGGAAAAAATATCTAGACAAAAAATATTGGAAAAGACCAAACTTTTTTAAGTTCTCTGATCTCATGACCAACAGCAACTGTAAATCGCTAAGAAAACTGTGTGTGTTTATTTCAAATATTTTCGATGCTGTCTGTTCCCCTTAGCTGTTTTCCTATTTTTATCCTTAGTTTATACTATAGTCTTAAATAAGTAGTGATTCTTGATATAGTTTGTCTTTTTTTTCATATATTTTTCCTGTATGAAAATTAACCATTATGTATGTACCTCTGACGATTTATATTTATGTGTATTGTATATATATGTTCCTCTTGTACCAAATGATTTGGTTTGAGCGAATAAACTGAACTTGAACTTGAACTTGAGTCCCCTGATAATATACTGGGTGTAAACATTGAAGTGTGTGAGCTCTTAAAGTATCATTAAATAACTACTAGTATTCTTTTGATGCAATTTAATTTGCTTTTTTACTTTTGCTGAAATAAAAAAAAGATAATGAAGGTAAATAAGTCTATCATAGTTAATTGCACTCAGACTTTAGTGTACGATTTGCCATACACGGCAATTGGGGGGGGGGGTAAAGTAAATAAATGTCCTTTTTAAAATTAAAAATTCTTGTGTACTTAAAAAGGGCCAAAAGTCTTAACCGGTTATATTTTTAAAAATACATTATTGAAAAAAAGTTATTTTTAAGGGCTATTGGTACTTTGCGGAACGGAACGGAACGGAACGGAACGGAACCAGTTAAGAGGCCCCCAACAGGGAAACAGATTTTAAAAAAAAACGCCATTATTTCAATTTAACCTATCGTAAATGGAAGATTATTTTTCAAATTTTGATGTTTGAATGGACTGTGCAGTGTGCATTACATGAAATATGCTACTCGTTGCTCTAAAAGTCATTACACGCTTCTTTCACGATTTATATTTATGTGTATTGTATATATATGTTCCTCTTGTACCAAATGATTTGGTTTGAGCGAATAAACTGAACTTGAACTTGAACTTGAGTCCCCTGATAATATACTGGGTGTAAACATTGAAGTGTGTGAGCTCTTAAAGTATCATTAAATAACTACTAGTATTCTTTTGATGCAATTTAATTTGCTTTTTTACTTTTGCTGAAATAAAAAAAAGATAATGAAGGTAAATAAGTCTATCATAGTTAATTGCACTCAGACTTTAGTGTACGATTTGCCATACACGGCAATTGGGGGGGGGGGGGGGGGGTAAAGTAAATAAATGTCCTTTTTAAAATTAAAAATTCTTGTGTACTTAAAAAGGGCCAAAAGTCTTAACCGGTTATATTTTTAAAAATACATTATTGAAAAAAAGTTATTTTTTAAGGGCTATTGGTACTTTGCGGAACGGAACGGAACGGAACGGAACGGAACCAGTTAAGAGGCCCCCAACAGGGAAACAGATTTTTAAAAAAACGCCATTATTTCAATTTAACCTATCGTAAATGGAAGATTATTTTTCAAATTTTGATGTTTGAATGGACTGTGCAGTGTGCATTACATGAAATATGCTACTCGTTGCTCTAAAAGTCATTACACGCTTCTTTCCAGAGAAAACCTAAAGTCACTAGTTGTTTTAAGATGTTAGATTGACAATGTACATATAAAGTTGAGATTTAAACCAAACGCAATAAATCTGTATGTCTAACATCGATGGAATTTACTTAAGTATTCTTTCTTCTGAATAGATTTCTTCTGATTCCGTTCCGTTCCGCAAAATAGCATTACCCGTGTGGATATTGGTATTTAACGGAACGGAACGGAATCTTTCAAACTTTTTAAATAATGAAAATTATCTAACAAATACTCGCCGTTCCTTGAATTTCCCCTCCAGATTCATTAGAGATGAATGAAGCAAGCTAACAAATCAATTCAGTCATCTTGTGTATGACAGTGTGCTGATTATTAATTTCAGCGTTTGTGTGCGTGTGTTGTATACAACGACAACTCTTATTTCATTTTTTTTTCATCCATTTTATATTATTGTCACAGCAGAACTAATTAGTTGCAGGGTTTATTAAGCTAGCAAAAACACAGTCTTAATTTCAAGTAGAATTTATACTATACCAAGCTCATTCGCAGCGCAGGGATAACATCGATAAAAATACTTGATAGTCTTATTTAAAATAAATTAGAATGCATGGTGATATAACAAATGTTGTTACCAAACTTATAAATAATTTTCTTATGATTCCGTTCCGTTCCGCAAAATACCAATACCCGTGTGGATATTGGTATTTAACGGAACGGAACGGAATCGTTCACACTTTTTAAAATATGAAATATATAGTAACAACTACTCGCCGTTTGTTTATTTCTATGTTCTTGTGGGACAAATGAAGCAAACTAACAAACCATTTCATCCATTCAAACATCTTGCGTATGTGTATATCATCCCTGTGATGTGTACAACGATAACTTTTATTTCATTTATAATCGATACCATATTATTTACACGTGTGATATTACTAATTTGTTCATCAAGCTAGCAAAAACACAATGTATATCCCATAATACTTAGAATTCTAAAATATACTGAGCACATTCGCAAGGAAAAAGTTAAATATTCATTACTTACCTTACTTCTAAATAATTTTCTTCTGGTTCCGTTCCGTTCCGCAAAATACCATTACCCGTGTGGATATTGGTATTTAACGGAACGGAACGGAATCTTTCAAACTATTTAAATGATGGCAAAATATCATAACAATTAACTACTCGCCGTTCCTTAATTTTTTGCCCCAGATTCTTAAGAGATGAACGAAGCAAACTATCAGATTAATTCAGTCATCTTGTGTATGTGCTGATTATTATTTTCAGCGTTTATGTGCGCGTGTTGTGTACAACGACAACTCTTATTTCACTGTTTGATCCATTTCATATTATTTCCAGGGCAGAACTAACTAGTTTGTTATATATAATCAAGCTTGCAAAAACACAAAAAATGCATTTATCAAGTAGAATTCATATTATAGAAAGCGCATTCACAGCGCAGGGATAACATCGATACAAATTTTTGATAGCTTATTTAAAATGAATTAGAATGAATGATGATATAACAATATATAAATAGTGCCTGTTTGGGAGGGTACCAGTTGAAATTGACACCCCGAGAAAACCATTGTCAACCGACGCGAAGCGGAGGTTGACAATGGTTTTCGAGGGGTGTCAATTTCAACTGGTACCCTCCCAAACAGGCACTATTTATTTTATGATACTGAATGTCTTAATTTTTATAGCAAATTTTACTGCTTTTATATAGAAAAGACGTGAATTCTACGGCGAACCGTACGCGCATAATTAACGCACATGTAACAATTCGTTCTATCGGCCCGTTGCTAAGCGTGCGAGGGAGAGAGAACGGATTGTCAACTGCGTCTAAACCAATCAGATTGCAGTATTTAACATGAAAGTATAATAAATGATGTTACCATACTTATAAATAATTTTCTTATGATTCCGTTCCGTTCCGCAAAATACCAATACCCGTGTGGATATTGGTATTTAACGGAACGGAACGGAATCGTTCACACTTTTTAAAATATGAAATATATAATAACAACTACTCTCCGTTTGTTTATTTCTATGTTCTTTTGGGATAAATGAAGCAAACTAACAAACCATTTCATCCATTCAAACATCTTGCGTATGTGCATATCATTCCGGTGTTTGTGTGCTTGTGTTGTGTACAACGTCAACTTTAATTTCATTTATAATCCATTATATGTTATTTACACTGTTGATCTTACAAGTTAGTTAATTAAGCCAGCAAAAACACAATGTATATCCCATTTAAGAAGAATTCTAAAATATACAAAGCACATTCGCAAGAAAAAAGTTAAATATTCAATACTTACCTTACTTCTGAATAATTTTCTTCCGATTCCGTTCCGTTCCGCAAAATACCATTACCCGTGTGGATATTGGTATTTAACGGAACGGAACGGAATCTTTTAAAATTTTTATAATATGAAAAAATATCATAACGAGGACAGCATTTATTCAATTTATAACAAACTATGTTTTACGAGAGTTTATGGGAGAATTAACGAGTTTGTTTAATAACAGTTTATCAAGCTAAGAATACACAATGTATACATCAAGTAAAATTTTATATTATACCAAACATTTTCGCAGGGATTTTATTTAAAAAAAAAATAATTGATAGCTTTATTTGTAATACATTGAAATAGATAATGATATAAGAAATGTTGTCAACACACTTATTAAAATTTTTTTTTCATGATTCCGTTCCGTTCCGCAAAATACCATTACCCGTGTGGATATTGGTATTTAACGGAACGGAACGGAATCGTTCAAATTTTTATAATATGAAAAATATCATAACGAGGACAGCATTTATTCAATTTATAACAAACTATGTTTTACGAGAGTTTATGGGAGAATTAACGAGTTTGTTTAATAACAGTTTATCAAGCTAAGAATACACAATGTATACATCAAGTAGAATTTTATATTATACCAAACATTTTCGCAGGGATTTTATTTAAAAAAAAAAAATTGATAGCTTTATTTGTAATACATTGAAATAGATAATGATATAAGAAATGTTGTCAACACACTTATTGAAATTTTTTTCATGATTCCGTTCCGTTCCGCAAAATACCATTACCCGTGTGGATATTGGTATTTAACGGAACGGAACGGAATCTTTCAAAATTTTTATAATATGAAAAATATCATAACAAGAAGTGCATTTACTCAATTTATAACAAACTATTTTTACGTGAGTTTACGGGAGAATTAACGAGTTTGTTTATCAAGCTAACAACGCCCATTGATTACATCAAGAAGACTATTTATTATACCAAACAATTTCGCAGGAATAACAGTATTTTAAAAAATGAATGATACCTTTTTTTGTAATACATTGAAATAGATAATGATATAAGAAATGTTGTCAACACACTTATTAATAATTTTTTTCATGATTCCGTTCCGTTCCGCAAAATACCATTACCCGTGTGGATATTGGTATTAAACGGAACGGAACGGAATCTTTCAAAATTTTTTAATATGAAAAATATCATAATAAGGACAGCATTTACTTAATTTATAACAAACTATTTTTACGGGAGTTTACGGGAATGAACGAGTTTGTTTATCAAGCTAACAACGCCTAATGTTTACATCAAGTAGAATTTTATATTATACCAAACATATTCGCAGGGATAATATTATTTTTAAAGATATTTGATAGCTTTATTTCTAATACATTTAAATAGATAATGAAATAAGAAATGTTGTTACCAAAATTATTAATAATTTTCTCATGATTCTGTTCCGTTTCGCAGAATACCAATACCCGTGTGGATATTGGTATTTAACGGAACGGAATTTTTTTCATTCTTTTTTTTTAAAGTCATCTTGTTGATCCAATATCAGGGCTTTGTTCGTGCAATCAGTTTTATAATAGAGATTAACTGCAATTGAGCATGCCTAAAGATACATTTGCATGCTTTATATATTAAAAATTTAATGTGCACATTTTATGGATTGCATGTCACTGAATGTTCGTGTCTATGATACAGCGAGAGACAGGTTATCAATAATATGTAATTAAATGCGTTTTAATCATGTGTCTCATCATTCCGTTTGTGAATTTTATACTTATCAGTGCAGTCTTATCGCAGTATTTAACATGAAAGTATAATAAAACAAAATATTCGGAAATGTATTAATTGGTCAATAAGACTGCTCACAGATATCTCTCATCGACGATGGAAACTAAAATATACATTTAAAAACAAATTAATTCAAAGCACAAATCACACACCAACGCTAGATCAACATACAGTCTTGAATAACAATCGACAACTGATTACACTTATGGCACGCCAAACATATACATGTGCGAACTTTAAAACAGAGATTTCAGATCATAAAGTATTCTCGTGCATAATGTGACATTACGTAAGCATTATAAATTTGAATTGACAGATAACTGCGATGCGATAAAAAGCTGTAACAAACAAAATATAAATGACAAATATTGGTTTCCATAGAAAAAACAATTCATCAACTTTTCACAAAGATTTGAGTAATGCAACATATTTTTAATATATACTGGATAGAAATTCAATAATTGATTAAAAAATAATGAGTTAAAACAGTAATCAATTGACTTTATCAAACTGACAGTACGTAATTATCAAGTTCAAAATGTAATGTTTGTCGACAAAATGGCGCACCATAGTTGAAGCACATGGTAAACTAAAATCCATCGATAATAAGAATATGCAAAACTAAGCATAGTTGACAATAAAGACAGGGGTAAATTACATCACTAGAAGATTAATAGTACATAATTTCAAGAGTCAAAACCCTTACACTGTGGAATTTAAGGCTTACAAAAAACTGTATTAATCGAGCGTATAGGGAACTCCAACCATAAACTGACAAGTCGTACACAAAATCTTTCGTACAAAATCACCCCTGCGAATGTGTTCGGAATGTTTTCTTTATCGTTGCTAAGTATGTAATAAATCCAGAGGTGCTCGAATGAAAGTTCACGAGACTTCGCCGAGATTTGTTCAGTTCCTGTGAAAATTCGAGCGGAAGTATAAGTGTTCGGATAATATTCTCAAAATACGTAAGTACAGGCCATTTTTCATATCATAACATACTTAGATTTATGTTAAAACATGAAAATCTATTAAGATATATGTCTTATTTCATCATCTAGTGGTTATTTAAAATAAACGATGAAATTCCGAAAAGAGTTATCGTTCGTGTTCAACCACTCTACACGTGGTTGAAAATGTAAACATTGGGTTGCTTGATAAAATCATAGCCACGTTTTATGCTTTTGGTGTGTGATACCATGCTTTTTAAAAAATGAATTGGTGTCTGTTTTGTATAAAAACTTAGTATATCGAGCCATTTTCAAGTAACATTCTGCATAAAATAATATAGTCTGTTTCACTATTGATGCTATTACTAGGTCAGGCGCGGATCGAAAATTATTCCTTAGGGTGGATCGCTTCTAAGCACGTTAATTGTTGCAACAGCAGAAAAACCCTAACTTTTCTATTGTCACATTTATTTCTAGAACTCATTTTATCCACCAATTCATGAAGGTAAAGTCTAAAATCAATAAACGTCTAGATTTTATATTTGAATACAAATACCTAACTTCTAGGAAATAAACTATAAACACGAGGCACGATTTTTACTGCGAAACTGAAAGGGTCAAATAAAACCACATGGTCTAAATTTGAATGACAATAACATTCGCAGGGGTGAAAATAATGAAATATGCACAAGACATAACAGGAATAAAAGTTGACGTTGTACACAACATAAGCACACACGTTATTTATATTTTTAAATTGATGAAATGGTGTGTTAGCTTGCTTCTTATATCCCAAAAGAATATAGAAGTAAAGAAACGGCGAGTAGTTGTTATGTTATTTTTCATATTTTAAAGTTTGAAAGATTCCGTTCCGTTCCGTTAAATACCATTATCCACGGGTATTGGTATTTTGCGGAACGGAACGGAATCAGAAGAAAATTGTTTATAAGTATGGTAACAGCATCTGTTATATCATAATTCATTTCAATGTATTACAAATTAAGGCTATCAAGTATTTTTTTTTAAAAATAATGTTACAGCTAGTATCCCTGCTAATGCATTTTGTATAGTTCAAAATTCTACTGTATTTAAATTTACATTGTCGTTTTCTACCTTGATTAACTAATTAGCAAATTATTCCATAACAAATTATTTGTTATAAATTGATTAAATGCTGTCTTTGAAATGATATTTTTCATATTTTAAGACAGTTTGAAAGATTCCGTTCCGTTCCGTTAAATACCATTATCCACACGGGTATTGGTATTTTGCGGAACGGAACGGAATCATAAGAAAATTATTTAAAAGTATGCTAACAACATTTGTTATATCATCTGACATTCATTCTAATTTATTTCAAATAAGACTATCAAGTATTTTTATCGATGTTATCCCTGCGCTGGAATGAGCTTGGTATAATATGATTTCTACTTGATATATAAGCATTGTGTTTTTGCTAGCTGAGATGATGACTGAATTGATTTGATAGCTTGCTTCATTCATCTCTAAATAATCTGATAAAAAATTCAAGGAACGGCGAGTAGTTGTTATGATATTTTCCATTATTTAAAAAGTATGAAGATTCCGTTCCGTTAAATACCAATATCCACACGGGTAATGGTATTTTGCGGAACGGAACGGAATCAGAAGAAAATTATTCAGAATAAAGAATACTTAAGTTAATTTCATCGATGTTACACATACAGATTTATTGCGTTTGGTTTAAATCTCAACTTTATATGTACAGTGTCAATCTAACATCTTAAAACAACAAGTGACTTTAGGTTTTCTCGGGAAAGAAGCGTGTAATGACTTATAAAGCAATGAGTAGCATATTTCATATAATAAACAGTGCATTTAAACATCAAAATTTGAAAAATAATCTCCCATTTACAATAGGTGTAATTGAAATAATGGCGTTTTTTTTTTTTAAATTGTTTCCCCGTTGGGGGCCTCTTAATTGGTTCCGTTCCGTTCCGTTCCGCAAAGTACCAATAGCCTTTTTAAGCAATGTAGTATTATAACAGCTGACATGTCATTTTATGTATAAAATGATAAAAAGGACATAAAAGTGGCTCAAGGTCATCACCCCACCCCACCCCCCCCAAAAAACCCCAAACAAAACAGTTTGTTACTTTGCTACTTATGAAATATTTTAGCATACAATCCATAAAAGATTTTAAGTTATAGATTTTTTATTGATGATTACACTTTTTCGATGCAGAGTATAATACCTCGCACATGCATTAACGATGACGCCTAAATAGGGGACAAATCCATTACATGTTCATTATATTTATTCATATTGTAGGTTTCAGTTATCAAGTTCTAGATCATTTACACAATCCATGCAATCTTTTTCAGTTCTTATTAAACAATGATATAGAAGTAATAATAAATATCGATGTAATTATTCACATTCTTCTAATGTTTGTGTGGTTTTTTAAAACCGTATATGAATGATTTTTTTTTATTGTAATGAATTCAATATTCCTTCATATTTTAAAGGTATTAAAAGATTTGAAAAATAAAGAAATGGTTTTTCGTGGGAAATTACAAAGTATAATTTCTTGGAATATGCAAATGAGTTTCTCTATGTTAAAAATGATTGGATATTGAAATCGAAGCCTATTTTGACGCATGCGCTAAAATAGCTTTATATGGTTTTAAGTATCAAGGACAATCATTTCGACACCGTCGGTGACAAGGAGAGTATTTCATATCTTGATCGCATGTTTATTTTTTACGTGTTAAAGGAAAATTATTTTTTAGTTTAAAAGCACTTTTTTTAGATACCGTAAAACAATTTCAAATTTTCTCTCATAATCGTTTTATTTATTTAAAAAATGACCCATCAACCCGAGGAAAACTTGCTCGACGCAGTTTTTAATTTCCTAAAATCAAAGCGTTTTCCCTCCGATAGCAAGAACAACCAAAAGGACGCGATTCGTAGACGTAGCAAAAAGTTTAAGTTAGGTGAGGATGACACTCTATATTATCTTGCTAAATGTAAAGAGCTAATAGTAGTTCGCGACCCAAATCATTATATTAGGGTTTTCAAAGAGTGTCATTCAAGTACAACTGGCGCGCATTTAGGTAGGGATAGGACTATCAGTCGCGCAGGCGATCGCTATTACTGGCCAACTATGTATACCTACCTTGCTGAAAAGGTAAGATATTCTAATTTCCATTTTGAATATAAAACCAATATCAAAATAAAGAATAAACCAATAAAACGAGAGTTTAAATATCTCATTCTAGACATTTCATAAAAAAATTGATGAAAAATTGATGAAAAAGTTATATAATTAAATTATAGGTTTAAATATCTCAGGGGATATTTGATTTATAACGATCAGAGATTTCGGTCGCTCCTCATTTAAGAGTTCCTGACAGGGGCCTATTGTAGAGTTGTTGAAGGGGGCTGTGTCGTCTAGAAAGTGCCAAATTCAAGCCGGTTTTCTTTGTCAATTGTACATGATAACTTATTTTAATAGAGTTTAATTCATAAAATTAAATACGAACGGGGGTATTTCAATTATAACGATCAGGGAATTCGGTCGCTCCTCATTTAAGAGTTCCTGACAGGGGCCTAATGTAGACTTGTTGAAGGGGGCTGTGTCGCCTAGAAAGTGCCAAATTCATGTTGAAGGGGGCTGTGTCGTCTAGAAAGTGCCAAATTCAAGCCGGTTTTCTTTGTCAATTGTACATGATAACTTATTTTAATAGAGTTTAATTCATAAAATTAAATACGAACGGGGGTATTTGAATTATAACGATCAGGGAATTCGGTCGCTCCTCATTTAAGAGTTCCTGACAGGGGCCTAATGTAGACTTGTTGAAGGGGGCTGTGTCGCCTAGAAAGTGCCAAATTCAAGCCGGTTTTCTCTGTCAATGGTACAAGATAACTTATTTTAATAGAGTTTAATTCATAAAATTAAATACGAACGGGGGTATTTCAATTATAACGATCAGGGAATTCGGTCGCTCCTCATTTAAGAGTTCCTTACAGAGGCCTATTGTAGACTTGTTGAAGGGGGCTGTGTCGTTTAGAAAGTGCCAAATTCAAGCCGTCACTTGAGTAAATTGGCTTAGAAAATAGGAATTTCCTATCCTGATGAAAATTAATAGGCTTAAGTTAATTACTGAGATAAGAATAAATACTTCAAAACAGTTTTAATCAATTTAATCATTAAAGAAGATGGGGGAACAAGATAGCGATAATGCCCATTTGGTTTAGTCGTAAAATACAATTACAAAATTATTTCTTTCCAACTAAATGTACTTGATAATGTTATAATATAAATTTACAAAAGCACGATTTGTGACTATATTCAGTTTTAAATATTTTAACAAACGATAAGAAAAAAATAATAAATTCGAAAGTTTTGGTGGTATCGAATCCACAACTTAAAAACCCTAGCTCTATAATGTTACCAAATGTCTGGTGCTCTAACCACTGAACCATTTCATTCACAACAAATTCCATTGTTAAATGCTATATGCGATTTCCAACCACGAATTTACGGACTTGTATTATTTTTCTAAAATGTTCAATTGTTGCGATACAAAATGACATTTTTAAAGTATAGTGGGTCATCTCTCCACGTTTTCGCTGATTGAAATCGGTTTGATTTCCTTTAAACCTTACATAGACTATGACAAAATTATGAAACGCAGACCCACTCTATAAAAGAACAGGCAATGAAGTTCTAAAAATGACACTGACGTCGCGCACGGTGTTGGTGTTAATTTCGGTAACGTAAGAAAGCGTCAAAAACGTCATTTTCACTCATAACGTAATGATACATATCATTTACCACAACATACAATAAATTAAAAAATAAGACCTTTAAATAGATTTTTTTCCATATGTAAGAGATTTTATATTTCAAAACTGTTATATAAAGATATATTTGTAAGTAATATCAATGTTCAAAAGCACGCGATTCGCTCACAGCTAGCTTAAGCTTGCAATTCTTATTCTTTAATTCTTAAATGATTTTCCCTTGAAAGAGGTATAGCGCCTTCTCCTAGTATTTCGCCTACACCTGTGTTTGGACGGAAAGTACCTGTTAATAATCAAAGTACTTAAAGTACTGACACGAGTTGATGTTTCAGGAATCGGACATTTATATTGACCCTTTCTGCTCTCAACAAGCAGAATATGAAATAAATCATTAATAAAGTATATAAGTAAGTATATATAAGATTTGTTTGAAAATATATAGCGCCAACCGACCTTAAGATTATGGCAATATAAAACAAGAGACACAAAGGCCACATTGTTCACCTAAAAATACGTCACATATCTCTTTTAAAAGTATTATTTATAAAATAAAAAATGCGCTCAAAATACAAAATATGACAATAATAAAAAGAAATCTATTTTGGACATCCTATTTTAAGATCAAAGATGCATCAACTATCTGGAATCTTATTATTCTAGGCCACAACATATCAAAGATAAAAAATCGTGAATTGTGAAAGATCATTTTTTAATAAATGATTATACAGAGGAGGATATCTAAATATTCTTTAAAGGGATTTAGACTGAACATTTTAAATTTTATTTTTCCCTTTTCTTTATGTTCATAATGGTTAATTTGGATATATTTTTAATGTCTTGTCAAAATTTAAAAGTCATATTTTGAGTTCCAAGCCTGATACAGAAATTATTTTTATTTACCATAAATATTTCTAACTTTGAAGGAGATCGATTCTACTGGTGTAAATAGGCGAGTGTTTATAACTCTCTAAGATTATTGTTTTATGGAAAATTATTTGATACTGTAATAGACAACAAATCAGACCATGCAGCTTTAAACAAGTGGTTGACGATCAACACACTTATGCTAGTTTCATTCAATCGGCCACATTTAACTCACTTTATATATCTTTCTCATACTTAAAAATATATACCCTCTACCTTTCTATTAAGTAGAGGGTATATATTTTAAAAAAAATGTTTTTGTGATTTATCTGTATCTACTTCACCGAGAGCAAACCGTCAATATGATAAAATAATGGTCTTTTCCTATCATTTCTCAAGTTATTATACATCCTTTCAGAACCTTGTTCCATTTTTACATTACATTTTAAATCATTTTTACAAAACTATATAGACACAAGATTTTAAAGGGTTTTATAAATCACATGCACGTGACGTTTTAAAACTTAATTTCCTCTTTAAATTTCTTGTAATATATATTATTGTACAAGGATTTTTTTTTAACATTAAGAGAAAAGTTTTGTAAAACGCCAGGTGCATGTATTATTTAACCAATAAAATGCTTTCTTTGGTGATTCATGCATGATATGAAGGTGACGACATTGCAGAAAAAATACATAATCCGCGTTATCGGGTTATGTAAATTTTTACCATAATGATCGCTACCTTCAAAACCCGTATGAACCATCAAAGAAAACATTTTATTGTTTATATTTACATCTTTCTTTAAACAAATTACATGTAATAAATTAATTGTAAAAAGTAAGTAAAATTGAATAAATTACTGTTAATGTTCATCAGTACGTTTGCTAAAAGAAACAGCCAAATTGTCTTCTACTAAAATCGCATCAAATTAATCCATTTTATTTATTATTATGATTTTTAAAAATTAACCATAGATTTTCGATAGAAGGTATCTGCATGCGGTACATGATGAACTCGTCTTGTCATTCCGCGTCCTTGTTTACCCCGTTCTGGAAAGTTCTATCCAATTTTTTCACCAGAGTCGTGCTTAGCAAAACTAAACTAAAATCGCGCATTCAAGAAACTAATTGACTTTTAATTTATTCACCATTGTCAAATCTTAATTTCTATGTATACCCTAAATATGTTCCCAGTAAATATATTCACTCTTTGCGTAATCATGCAATATTATTCTATTGCATGCATATATATTTTGATGTAAACTCCCACTGCCTTGGATCCGCCAAAGCGTGTCCACCACCTTACTCTCTTTTTGTTATTTCGGGCTTGTTTATCAAACTGAAAGGTTTTTGAATTATTTCTCAATAATTATTTATCAGGTAAAATTCAATTATAGCTTACGGACATCATATCACACGTGTTGATCGATATACATTGTACTAAAGGTGTAGCAGTTAGTCAGTTACTCTGGTTTAAGCGTTTCGTAGTTTATTGGCGAAATGTCTTAATTAATAAGTATAGATTTAAAGTTATTCTACATTGAAATATATGATATACTAAATATAAGATTCAAATGCACAAGAAAGCAAAAACAAAATGACAAGATTCTACCCATGTCCAAAACGCATACAATTAATTACAAGCTGCCATTCTATAGACTATGTAAAATATCTTGCCTCTGTTTATCAAACCAATTTGTAAAACCCATTATGTTTATGATAATTATTTATTAATCAACGCTGCTCAAAACTGTAAATCGCCACACAGTAACTACCACGCTAATCTATTTTTATAGTATGACGTAAATAAAACAGGGGCACAGTTTTCCCGATGTGCATGTTGCAGGGCCACACTTAAACCTTCAACTCGACGAAAGATCAAATCACCTAGATAACCCCCCCCCCCCCCCCCCAGCTCTTGATTATTTTTAACTCTTGCGCTTAACTCTTTGTTTTGTTACACTAAAATGATTTCACGTTTGATAAAGTGTAAGTAATGAAACGCACATGTGTTTGAATTTCAACTCTTGTGTGGGAAAACGTCCACCACTGAGCTTATGTCATTTGCATAAAAGCGATTACAGCGCGGGCATCACTGAAGTTTCAATACATGCATTTACGTCAAATTTAATTATAGCGATAATTCTATAAGTCAATAAAAATGTTCTTGGTTATGAAGAAACATACTTGATATTTTTTATGCAAGTTATTGATGGCAGCAATAATGTATCCTTAGTATATGAAATGTGTCAGAAGATTTTCCTTGAATATATATTCTTGTGCGGATTGATATCAATTAACAAAAAGAAAACCATGATTTTCTCTTGATTAAAATACGATGAAAACAAATTTTACCTCTGATAAACAAAGCTATTCTTTCCTGATTCATATCATTGCATTTTGATAATTGATATATTAGTTTGATCATCAGTACGAAAATGTGACTTAACCCAGTGATGGGAAACCCCTTTGCAGTGACTATACTGAGTTGATATACATCAACTCGTAAAAATAGCTTCAGGTACCAAGCTGTCCCAATATGATTTTCGAAACCTAGAAACACTGTACTGATTTTATAATGGTGTGTGTAACAACTGATTTGTCATAAATTCTGGAAACTCTGTGTATAATAGTAGTTGATATTCTGAACCGTGATAAGTTCAAGCAATATACAATGGATCTAAGTGTAAATAGAGTACATGTATTATAATAGTGTTACTAAATAGATCTATATATATTGGGTTTGCTCATACTCAGACTCAATTAAACAAGATAATTTAAAAAAAGAACCAGAGAAGAATAGATACATGTAACTTAACCTCTCTATTGTTTTCATGTTTCAATCTAATTAAGTGAAAAAAAATATTTACTACTTAGTGGATTCGATCCAGCGACCAAACAATCAAAAAGACATCCGCGTTACCACTAGGCCACGCATCTAACATTTTCAGAAGATGCATTTTCAATATGTATGGCTATATACATGATGTCTTTGGTTTAGAGTGGTTCAAATAGTCAAATATTCAATTTTTTATCGTATACTAACTACTTTCCTATATATCCCTAACAAAACCTGAATATTTTATTGATGTCGTTTAAGATATTTAAGACTCTTAGAACATGGTGATTGTGTAATTTGCGTTTCTTTGAATATATTTAAACTAACTATTGTATAATATTGAAAATGTCTGATGTTTGCAAAAGTGCTTTATTTGAGGCCAAATCGTATATTAAGTGCGCTATACCTCTTTGTCATATATTGTCAAGAATAGCTCCTGATTCAACAAATGATATACAAAACTCCTCCATTCCCGAGTCTGTTCTACCCTTCTATGTTTCATTTTTTTTCTTTATTAATGTTAATTCGTAATGAAGCAGTCAAAGCTCCTGTTGAATTAATCAAAATACATGTTCATGGTCATATCACGTTTAACGTCATTGGGTCATTTTACATGTACCAATATCGTCATTATCTTATTCGTGAAAATTAATCAATTCGACCGGCTAAGTTTAGATATTTGGCATCAAATTTATCTTTGAATTTTTATTCCTATTTTTTTTAATTATATTATTTTGATAGTTTTGCTACCTTTTTCACAAAATAATGTGTAGGTATTTATAATTTTCACTATAACTATTTCTATGAAGGAAAAAAAAACCCGGACACATACTGCAGTAACGTTTAAGTCCTTGCGTCATTTCAAGTACCCGTGACATATAATGTTGACATCGTTTTATTTCTAAAAATCAATTATTTTGATTCGCAATGCTTGTATATTTGGCATCAAATTGTTTGAGAAAAAAAGCACATTTCTAACCGATTCATTTTGGTGAATTTTTTTATGCGACTTTTTATAAGAAGTGTCTAAGTTACTTTATCTTTTCGTTGGTAATGTTGTTTAATGTGTTTTTATGAAAGTGTGACATTTTATGTTGACATTTTAAAATGTTTCTATTAAGAAAGTTTGCGGACACATGTGCTTCTTTTTAATTGCTATACAACATTCTAAAATGATTTCTATTATTATGAAATATAGCCAAGAACTTTTTTAATGGGCATGATACTTGTGATCGCCATGCTACGCATAACGTTCGACTGTGAAATATATCTCTTGTGACACGTGTGTTGAATAAACTCAAGCATAACGATTTTTTTTTATCAAAGAAAATTAATTTGTTATAAAATATATATTCAGAAATTTTACACAGGAACAATTTCTCTCCATTTAAAATCTTTTAAAAAGTCATATACATGTATATCTTTAAAAACTTCAATAGATATGATTGCAAGTTCCTGAATAACAATTTATATTTAAGTAATTAACTAATCCTGACGTGTCCATTTCCGAGTTTTTTTTACGCATCTACAACATTATTCTGAGAATTCTTTGATCCGCCGTCGATTCCTGGCATTGATTACGTCAAAAACGTTATGACGTTTATCTGTTACATTATCGAAATAATTAGTCAGCCAAATCCCCCCCCAAAAAAAATGAAAGTTCGCCGAGATATTGTAGTGTATTTGAGATATGTACCTTAAAAGTGTTACCTATCTACATGCCATTTCTAGTAAATACTTAAGTTTTTAACACCGATTTATCAAATATCAAAACAAATTCCTACATTTTATTACATGTTTTGTTGAAGTCCGCACACATTCGAACAGATTGGTATATAAAATTACATATATGTCCAAATTTTTGTTTTCAAAAAATAGTCAAATACTGTGCGCGCACTCTGAAAGGACGTTTTAACACCAACACCGTTCGCGACGTCACTGTTTGGAGGTTCTGACACGCATACGCCGGTTTAAATCAACCTATTCCAAATATTTAACATATGTAAGGGTTATAAATCGATGTAATGGTAAATACACGTGGTTTTTAATAATTTAGAAAGAAATTATGAGATTTGTTGATATTTTAATTTTATACGTGTAGTATCTTATCTATCCTCATATAGACAGTTTACACGCCTTATTCACCCATCTTTTTTATGAATGTGCAGCAATATTGCTGTCTAATTTCATGAAATAACATTATAAGCAACATGACTAGATATTATATAACCCATTTTTTTAAAGAAAAAACCCCCAAATTGTTCTTTCAAATGTAGTTATCTTAGTATACATAATGTAAAAAAAAAAAACCAAGTTTTTACACCTTCCTGTCCAAAAGTGATATTTAAGATATACATATACATGTATTTACATAGTTGAAAAATTACCACCTTCCCCCATTTCCAATAACATTTTTCATGAAATTCTTATCCATCTCCAGCTCGTTACCCGGTGTTTTTGAATTTTATTTTAATTTAAGGCAGGCATCACACTTGCAGGTCCTACTGTTTTAGCATGGTTAAAAGGAGACTATGATTGTTAGCTTCCTTTGTCAAGGAAACAAGAAATCACATGCAGGACAGCATAGCTGTTTGTGAATAAAAATGCTACAAATCACCCAATTTAACCCCCCCCCCCCCCCAAAAAAAAAAAAGAGCAACTCTTAACATCAGTGATAAATGTTTTCAAATATGTGTGAGAATTGATTCAAGGAAATTGACACAAGTTTAATAATATTAGGTAAAATATTTCAAAGTAATGCTTTTAATGAAAATCAAAAGATAGTGGGGGGGGTTACATATAAGGGTATTTCTAAGTGATGTGATGCTTTTATCATGATAATATCATGTAGATGTATGTAGTATTGAATAAGGTTTCTTATTAAAGGAGGTTGAACAACAATTGACCTCTAAAAGATTAAGTTAATATGTTTTACTGAAGGAGAGCCCTATGATCAGTGTTAAACAGGGGAAAGTGGAAATGGTGGGTTCACTTAAATGGTCATATTTTTCTTAAACCTCATCGGAATTGCCAATATGAGGCATACTTTTTCTCAGAATTGCACAAGCTTTCTAATTATAAGAAAAAATGTCTTTTCATAGTATGTTAGACTAGTGTAAGTTAAAGGTAGCAAGGAACAGTTCAATCAACAAGGGGAGTAACTCACTCTCAAGAAACACTGTCTTAAAGAATCACTTAAAGGTCTTTATGTACATTCCATAAAAAAAATAATAATAAAAACTGGTAAATGGGAAAGCCATTCTGAATAGGCTTTGTCATGTTTATTACTTTATATTATTTATTAGGAAAAGATTATACACAAAATAACTATATACAGATTGAATTAAATAATACCGATAATTGAACACTCTCAAAGATCATTAATTTGCATTTCAATAACAAACATTTTAATTTTTTGTGTTGTTATTTAAAGTTGTCCCCCAAACAAGCTCTTTGAAACAAATTGACCTTGTCAATACTACATACATCTACATAATATTATCATGATAAATTTATAAATCTGCAGCAATTTTGCTGTCTGATTTTATGAAATAAAATTAAGCAACATGACTAATTATATAACCCAATTTTTTTAAAACAGCGATATTTTTCTTTCAAATGAAGTTTACATGTAGACAAATGCAGTTATCAAAGTATTCAATATGTCAAAAAACTCAAGTGTTTGCTTTTTCCTGTCCAAAAGTGATATTTTAGATGTATTTACAGAATTGAAAAAGCTACCCCCTCTTTCCAATTGTCTCCATTACCATTACATGTAGGATATGTAAATGTACATTTGACCTTGAAATAACATCTGTTATGATAATTACTCTTGAAATGAACAAGAAACAACATATTTGTACCTTTTTATTGTATATATGCATCAAAAATGTAGAAAAACATGTAATATTTGAACATTTTTCATGAAATTCTCATCCGTCCCCAGCTACCCGGGTGTGTTTGCAATTTTAATTAAAGGCAGGCATCACACTTGTAGGTCTTACTATTTTAGCAAAGTTAAAAGAAAACTAGAAACTAGAATATAGATAAGATATTCACTAAATATGATAATAAGCTTACTTTTTCATGAAAACAAGAAATGACATGTAGGGCGGCATGTCTTTTTGTTAATAAAAATGCTACAAATCATCCATTTACCAAAAAAGATAAATTTTTAATATCAGTTATGATTGTTTTCAAATATGTGTGAACAATGACTCAAGGAAATTGCCACAATTTTCAAAATATTAGGTTAAAGTGTTCAAACTAATGCTTCTTATGAAAATCAAAAGATAGGGGGAGGGTATACATGCAAGGGTATTTCTAAGTGATGTGATGCTTTAATGATAATATTATGTAGATGTATGTAGTATTGAATAAGGTTTCTTATTTAAGGAGGTTGAACAACAATTGACCTCTAAAACATTAGGTAAAGATGCTTTACTGAAGGAGAGCCCTATGAATTTGTGTTAAATAGAGGAAAGTGGAAATGATGGGTTCACTTAAATGGCCATATTTTTCTTAAACCTCAATGGAATTGGCAAAATGAGATATACTTTTTCTCAGAATAGCATAAGCTTTCCAATTCTAAGTCAAAATGACTTTTCAGAGAATGTTAGTGTAAGTTAAAGGTAGCAAGGGACAGTTTCGGATAAAGTACCCGTCAATATTTTTGTAAAATTGAGAGTTGCTGTACTTGAAGGCTTATGAGTGTTGCTAAAATTCATGAAATTATTTTTAATGATTATCATTAGTTAGAGGGATGTCTCTTGTTGAAATTGACATGCAATATATTATAGGCCCCATATGTTAGGTACATGAGAATCAGAAGTAAAATGAGAAACCGCGGCTATGACTGTTAATTGTGTTGACTTTATACACAGTGAAATTGCAAGTGACAGACGGGAGGTAAAATAACACGAAAAGTAGGTGGATGGGACATTGTAAACTATACACCGGTAAGTTTCTGACATGTGATGGTTCAACATGCACACGGTACGGAAGGTCAACCCTTTGCAGGGAATTAGCTGGAGGGGGGGGTCTAAAAAGCTGAAAAATCATGAAAAATTAGCAAAATATGAAAGGGTCAAAATCTCATAAAATCCAGTATGTAGACAATTTTACAGGTTTTGACTAGTAATTTTCTTTAAAAATAAGTGATTGACCCTATAACAAGTGAATTATGGGTATTTGTGCTCAATGGGAACTGAGGAAATTCTAGTTACAGAGTTCTGAAGACACACATCCCCTGGCTACAATGAACTGTCCCGTGCCACCTTGGGTGGCAGGGGATAGTTTTTTGCTCGAGGAAATGTGAGGCAGATAGTGCTCATATATGTGATCTAGTTTTTCAGTGGATTTTTAATTTTGCTAAAATTGGTTTGCATGCAGGGGACACATGGTCCCGACTCTTGAGAATTTTTATACATTTCAGAATAAAACAGGTACAACTTACATATAGCACTGTATAGAATAGCTAGGGACGGTCTCAAAATTTTCTGAAAAATTACCCTTTTTTCACATTTTCACGGGTCCAGCACCACGCTCCAGTCCCGAGCAACTGCCATAAACTACCATAGAATTTGTTGATTAATGTATACCTATGCAAATAATCACCAATTAATGGGGGTCAATCACCTTCTTTTCGAGTGACATTTCGTGTTCTGAACCCACCCCACTTTTCAAGCACAAAACCGAAAGTGAACATTTTGGCCACAGTTTCGCATTTTCATTCCATATCTGATGAAAAGTGCTACCAGTATTAAAGTGTCATATATCAATAAAATTGACATTAGCTCCTCTATCCACAAAATGAATGCAATAAATATTCTAGCAATTTATACCCCTCAAATAACCAGCCAAACCCCAGGTTCTCTCTTTATTTCAAAATTTTGACGGGTCTTTCGTTCGAAACTATCCCCTGCCACCTTGACGACACGCCTTAGTTAGGTCGTACGTATAATAAGTCCACAAACACCACAACTCTTACCTCTGTGTCTATTTTTAATTATAAATTGACTTCTAACATTCCAATTTTGGTCAATCATTCAAAATGCTCAAGTAAACCATTTTATACATAAAAATAAAATAACAAAGTTATGATCTCGAATCGTATATAGGTCCCTTAATTTAACTTGAGACATTGTAAATGTCATTGCTATTTTTAGCACACTGTTTATATTTTTGGGGGTCTGTGTTGGTCGTGCCAGTTCAAGGTATTTTATCTCAGCTTTATTTACTGCATGATTTCAAAAGTGTTTTTTTCTTTTTTGTAAAAACAAGTCTCTTTAAGTACTTACTATACATAATTACACAAACAAAGTATTTTCATAAATATTGAGTTTCGTCGTGTTGTGAATGGCCAACTTGACTAATATTTACACACAAAAAATAATGAAACACACGACTCAAAAAGCATTGCCTTCTACAGTGTTACAGTGACCAGGTGAAAGACATTCAATTATAATCCTACCCTACTGTTATAGTACGCGAAAAGTCATGTTTACATGCAATATAAAGCGAGGTAACTCTGTTTACAATCAAACAGAGTATGGGGCGCCGTTGCAAAAAATAAAATAGAGATATTTTCTGATATCAGAAAAGATTTTTTGATATTAAAAAATATTTTTGATATCAGAAAATGATTTTTCTAGTATCAGAAATTCGAATTCTTGATATAAAAAAATTGATTTTCTGATATTTTTTTCTGATATCAGAAATTCGATTTTTGATATCAGAAAATTATTTTTTGAAATCAGACAAACTGATTTTATGATATCAAGAATTCAAATTTCTGATATATTAGAAAATTTCAGAAATTCAAATAAAAGGCAAATAAACTTCACATACTTAATTTATACTCCCTTGACCTGAAAGTAAATTGTTGAACTAAAGAGTCACATTTGCATTCTAAATGTCTTGTTTTTTATTTATAGATTTATTTAATGTACGAATTTTATAAGTGTTCTTGATAGTTCTGGTCTTATATGTTGAAATTTCTAACTGTACGCTTGCATAATGCCTGTATATTATGCGACGCCATCATTTTTTTTAGGATTGTCTCAATGTTCACAGCAAATCGCAAAGAAAGCATTGCTGATCATTGTATATATAGACGAACTTGCCAAATTAAATGAAATCAGGTTTAAAATTACGCTATTCTTAACATGCATCTATAGGTTTAAAACACAATTTCTTATGAGACTATACAACACAGGGAACATTTATTTAGTTGATAGTTATGTTATGTATAGGTCTTATTTTCTGATATAAAAAAATATGATATCAGAAAATACAAGTCATTTTTTTATATCAGAAATCATTTTCTCATATCAAGAATTCGATTCCTTGATATCAGAAAATCACTTTCTGATATCAAGATTTTATAAATTTTTGATATCAATAAATCAACTTTTTACGAATTATTGATATCAAATATTCATTTTTTGATATCATAAATTACCTCAAAAATACAAAAAAAACGGCGCCTCATAGAAGAGATATTTCATGATACTAGGATTGGACTCTGCCTTCTGGCATAGTGTCGTAATCCGAGAGACCGGGCTGCTCTATATATATGCATACATGTATATAGGTTTTTATAGTTGGTATGCGCGGTTTTAAGGGGATGATATTTTGAGAACTGACACACACTTTTAGAATATGTAACTATCACTTTATAACTTGTTTTGTATAATATCTTAACTTCTTTTGCCTTACAACATAAAAATGTACGATGTTTAATTTAAATATGTAAATATTTCTGTACTAAATTACAGACCATTGGTTTTATACAAAACTTCATGTTGTTTAAAGAGACGTATAGCTTTTGTATACTAAATCATACATCTTCTATAGAATATCAAATATATTATGATTTATTAGTGTGCTGTTTAACTCAAATCTCTTGAAGGATTCTTTTCGAAAAAATGCACTACATGTAGTTCAGCATTCTTTAAAACTATGCTATATTTTTTTCTTTTTAACCAAAAAATAACAACATCACAAAGTCTTGTTTTGCATGTTGGATTAACATCTATTCTGCCAACCCCCCCCCTCCCCCGCGGCCCTTTTGTACAGGGTTTGGTCGTTGGATACAGTTTGTTTTCGCAAACAAATTAACCAAAATTAATCAAACGATAAATTTTTTTTACAATGAAAACAACTACCTATTTTCTGTTTTTACCGTATTGAAATTATATGTTATATATATATATTAAAAAAGTACAACCAACATATATTATACAAGCAGCTTTAACTTTTTTATTGTCGAAAACAAACAATTTTAAGAACTATTGTATACGACAACCGATCCCCTTCGTTGTAGAAGCATGAAATAAATATATTATTTGTTCTTTCAAATAGATATTACACATATCACACGTCATCGTCGATGGTCACACAATTATGGTGGACGAAGCTTCACAGAGATTTGCCGATGTTGGGAATAAACGAGATGGCTGTAGAAAACTCCGTGTGGTTCACATCTCCGACACGCACATGGAACATGACAACATAGTCAACGAAATCCCGCCCGGTGACGTCATAGTTCACTCCGGAGATTTTAGCAAACGGAGATTCATGAACTTCTTTTACAATGACCACAGCGACTCGGAGATGCTGAGGAAAGTTAATTCGTTCTTTAACCAATTGCCCCACCGATATAAAATATTCGTGGCCGGAAATCATGACACGTTTCTCACTCAATATTCCGCAGAAGAGATTCAAAAGCGGTTACCGGATGTGACGTACTTACAAGATTCGTCTGTTGTATGTGATGGAATTAAGTTTTACGGAAGCCCGTGGACAATAAAGTCAAAGAAGATCAAGACGTCAAAGGCGTTTACGGTGGCGGACACCGTCCTTCGGGAGCGCTGGGGTGCCGTACACAAGGACACAGATGTTCTCATTACCCACACTCCTCCCTATGGGGCGTTAGATTACTCCCGCCATCTTGGCGACACGCCCCCCGAGTCGGTGTGTCAGTTCTGCGACAAGCTTCACCCCAGAGTGGGCCACGCTGGAAGTCACAGTCTCAGAGAAGCTGTCCTGCAAACTATTAGGTAGGTTGTGTGTGGTCCATGCTTAGATCTCAGAAACATTTTCCTGTAAGTTTCGACACTGACTACTTGCCAGTAGATTTTGAGAATTGAACACACAATCTCATCATCGGAGATCCATGGTTGATAACGTTTCGTTCTTCTTTTCATCAAACATGGAACAAAACGTAACCCAACGTAGATTTCAAACTATAAGTCTAACAATGCTTCATTACATAATGATTAAAGCAATAAAACCAATAAAATATTAAAATAAAAACTAAAAGTATAACGTTCTTTTAGTACAATGTACTATTAATTGAAATGTTAATAGTTTGATTTTCTGACATTACAGACCCAAGATTCATCTGTTCGGACACCTGCACGGATCAGCGGGACTCTATGAATACGACGGAATCACGTTTTCCAACGCGGCTTTTGCCTCAAAGCGAAAATTTAACGTTATTGACATTTACCCATCTTGACGGAACACTGAACCAAACTAGTAAAGATTAAATTATCTAATTTTACCGTTTAATTGCAATTCACACACACACGCACGCACGCACGCACGCACACTGCGTTGAATTATCCGATGAATGAATATTTATATATACATGTTATGTGTGTATTTTAAATTATGTGTAAGAATAATGCTAGAATTACGTTTTAAGAAAATATATATTTGTGGAATAAAGCAAAGCTACTGTAAGTAACTCAGTTTATCATTTCGAAGGGAGAGCGTTGGTCTCTTTGTCAACCTATAGCAGACCTCGTGACTGAAAAGAACAAAAGTATAGCGTATACCGGTATACATGAAATGGGTCGATTCACATGTGTGCTGTATGAATGTGAGAAAATATTTCAAGGTGAATATTTAAATTTTTTACATTTCATTGCTGTTTGAGTGTGCTGTATGTATGTGAGAAAATATTTCAAGGTGAATATTTGAATTTTTTACATTTCATTGCTGTTTGAGTGAAACTGTCTTTTCAAAGAGGCTCTGTGTTCTGCAACATGATTTCTAGAATTTGCTACATTATTTGCCCTTGGTTGCATAGATTTAAGATTTCCTTTTACAGTTTGCAAAACGAAATAATATTAAAAGTCTAAAGATGGTATGGGACATCTCCATGTTGTGACGTATTATTTATCGAAATAAACAATAAAATCAAGGATAATTTTATGAATAGTTTCTTCCCAAAATTGTTAACTAACAGCGTAGCGCAGTGGATTGGATGGAGAGTTCACTACGGACCAATCCTGTAAGTCATGAGTTTGAATCCCACTGGAGATTTTTAAATTTTTACCTTCCAAAAATTTTAGAACGTATTTTTGGGGTTTAATATTGTGAAATTTAAAAATTTTAAACCGATAAAAGTATTATAATTATAATGTACTTTAATCCACATTAACATCGACAGATGACCTATACCACCTTAAAACTTCTTATATTTTGGGTTTTTTATAAGATTTGTTATGCATTTACGACATTTTTTTTTAGAGAATCAGAATGATCTGAATGCAGAAGATTACTATACTATTTATATTTTAGTAGACACATATTTCCACATCCTGAAAATATTGCAATTAAGTGAAATCTTTGTGTATATACAGGATGGAACGAAAATTAAAAATAATTATAATACTAATGATAACGATTTTTGTAATGTTTTTAAGTTCATTAATTCATAATGGGATCATTTCGTTTATTTTATATGGGTTTAGCTCCCTATGGTATAGATAGCAACCTTTGGTCAACTAACCTGTACTATGATCACCAGGGCACCGAGGTTTTGAAGGTTTGGGTTATACAATCACTCTGGTAACGTTTAATTTTAATTATCTTTTAAGGTTTTTTAAAATATGTGCATGTGTAATGTATCATGTTTATTTTTTTCTTCACTTGCGCTTCACAACAGTGCAATTTGTATTGACAATATACAATGGTCACCAATTAATTGTAACAAACATCATATGTTTATGAATATGAATAATTAAAAACCATTTTTGGATTAAGTTGAATAAGTTTGGTTCGATCTAATAACAATATCTGTAGCGAGTCAAAAGAAATAACAATAGATTTGAGAGAGAGAGAGAGAGAGAAAGACAGAGAGTGTGTGTGTGTGTGTGTGTGTGTGTGTGTGTGTGTGTGTGTGTGTGTGTGTGTGTGACATTAAACAAGTCTCGGACTGAAACAAATCAATTTACTTAAAACGGTTTATTGCAAAATATTGTCTTTTTCTTTTAGTGTTTCTGCTAAATGATTCAAAGTTAATGTACAGGATGTTTCTGATACGCCTGCATATTATGACTGTGCTTACAATTTGCCGTTTAAAGCCATTAAAATACAATGAAAAATCAAAATCATCTAGATCTATATCAAATGTTTCCAATCCTCAAAAGCAATGTTCGCGCGGACAACAGCGTGTCATGCTTTCAAGGAAAATGATGTGACCTCACTATATACCAACAATTTACATCTCAGTCCAGCTTAATCCGCGGGCCAACTTAAACCATCAAACTTCGCTTCTTTGTGTGGGTGGATTTTATTCATTTCACAAGTTTCCTTATTTCTGTTTTCTTTCTGAAGTCTCAGATACCGTTGGTGAAAATTATTTTGGCTGTAGTACTCAGAAAAGTTGGACGCAATAATTGCAACTGGCATTGCCAGAAGCAGGAGGCCAGATAACGCACAAAACACCCCGACAATATATCCAGCGACAGAACTAGGGTGTATGTCCCCATATCCAACGGTTGTCATGGTGATAATAGCCCACCACATGGAAATGAAAATGTTTGAAAATGATTCAACGTTCGTTATTTCAGCGTAAAAGATTAACGTTGCAAAAAACACCATCCCAAGACAAAATGTAATGGCCATTAGTAATAGTTCCAGAAGGCTGTTCTTTATGGCGAGGAGCAGTACTCGTAATGCGCTAAACCGGCGAGCGACACGAATAAAGAGGAGCAGACGTACCATGCTTATGGCTTTAAAAATGAAATACAGCCACCTTGCCACTTCGTTCTCAGCCAAGACAGACTTGAAGAACTCCATCAAGAAATTCATCAGCATCGCAAAGACGAGAACAAAACTGACGACGTGAGTCCATGATGTGAGGTAGTCTCTCTTCCTCGGACACACAACCAGACCCAGGATCCACTCAACCATAAAGAATAAAAGACAGCCCGTCTCCAGGGCGAACAAAGCAGGCACGGGGTCTGTAAGGATGAGCGTTGTCAGCTTGTCATTACCCGAGAGATGGATGTCGGGGTAGTGGTGAGTGATGAAATTAGACACATATAGTTCTGTGCGGAGGCCCTCGATGTTCCAGATACAGAAAACCACGATGCTGATGAACACGACGCACAGATATACTATATACCAAGTCTGGAAGAAAAAGAGGAAAAAGAAAAAAAATTGTGAGGAAAAATATCATGGCAATTTTTAATACTAGTATCATGACAATGCTGTTAAAAATTTGGTATGGGTATGCTCAAGAGATGGCCCTACCTTTGCGAGCTTTGAAGAACCTGGGTTATTCAAAACAAGCCAAATTCGTTCTTTCAGCGTTTCGCCTTCTATCCAAGCGCTATTACTGTCTTCGTTATCAATTAAATCCTTTAACACTGACATGTCATCTTCATGCTGGAAATACTGTCTCCAGCAGCACTTGCTGACGTTTCCATTCCCAATCTCCCAGAAGGAGAGCTCCTCCCGGAGCAAGGCGCCGCACACCTGTCTGGGAACGTGCAGGTTCCCGGTGACCAGTAGGTTCAGAATCACATTGAAAAGATCGGGGTCCCTGTCAAAGAAGTACTCCTGATTCTTGGCGTCGTACGAATCGTGCTCCGGGGTCAGCCTAGCCAGCTTAGAATCGGACACAGCTTTCAAAGTCGATGCAAACGTTTCGAACGTCCTTCCTCTGATGTTAAATTTGACCCGACTTCCACTTTGTGTCATATTCCTATTTAGGAAAAAAAGAATTCAGAAACAGTGAAAACTTAGTTTCAGATGATTTATATAATTGGTAGCAAAGGTTAAAGGAGAAGGATTAAGAAAAACGGATACTTTAATCCGCCCTAACTAAAATAAGAGTGCACCTCCACGACGCTACTTGTACACTAGCGTATTGTAGAGAAGCAGTTTTACAAATCTTATTTCAATTAGATTGACTTTAATCAAACCGGATTATCTGGGAGTTCATTTTTGCACCGCTTCCCATCAAATATATATATATGTATGTATTAGTTAGAAAACATTGTTAAAACGCTGCCTTTAGATGTGCTATGGAGTTTTCAGCAGTTTTTTTCGTGATAAAAAATATCAAAGAAGATTTCTCTGAATTCTCTAGAAGATACCATGGCAATAAGTAATAATCTCCATGTTTATATTAATAATGAGCGTTATAGATCATTAAATCAATACCATACAGGTATACCATCAATAAAACTCCCGTCACAGACCATCTACAATTTCAGTTGAGATAAAAAGATGGTATTCCTGCATTTAACAAATTGAAAACCATAGATTTAAGTTACACTTATGTAAAATTGTAAATTGTCATATCAACAAAAACTGTAAATCTTGAGTGCCCACTTTTTAAAGTTTATATAACGTTATTTGCTTGTGATATCGGCATTGTTAAGTCAATTTTAGATCAAAGTACTGAAGGTACTGATACGAGTTGTTAGCATTGAACAAATTCCCTTGGTTAAATCAATTTTAGATAAACTATTAAAGCAAGCATAAGAATACGAAATTACATGTATACGAAAATGTTGCTTATACCTATAATCTCAATGTCAAATTACTTTGTACTTTTGTAGAAGTGCATGGTGTTTTTTTTTTCAGTTCTCAACTTGTCGGGAAAATGGTGCCTTAATCGGAGAGAATAAAACTAAAAAAAAACCGGAAACTTGATAGAAAAAATAGGATCCCTTTAAAAATAAAACAGAATAGAGGATAACACAACATCAAGGATATGAGTTTTGTGTGTGACAGGTTTTGTACTGCAGGCGAAAGAAATAATTGGAAAGAACTAGAGAGAGAGAGCTGTACCCGATTCACAGCAATAGCCAGAAACTACAAACAGATGGCGATATTTCTAGTTCTCTTTAGATGAATGCTATTTCCACCCAGTGTTTGAGAATATACAGAGTATCTGAATGAATGAGCTTACCGAGCTTACCTGTCCCGGAGCCAGATGATAGCTTTGTTACTGTCTTTGAATTGCTATGTCTTCCAGCTTCTGAAGACAATGGTAGAATTTCGTTAACAACTACCTGATAACCGACATTCCCTGAGAAAATAATCAACTACATCATTAATTACACTCTTTTTGTTTAAAGCTGCGAGCAAGAACCTTACAAAGTAGAAATCAGTAAACTTTGATCATTTGTATAATCCCGATCACTAGCAAACACAGGGAAGCCGTACTATTTAGACTTGTCACACGTCATCCGTTTTAATTATTCTGGAGTATTTAATTACAGTACTTTTTGTTTGACAAACAAATTATTTTCCTTTTTCTAATGGTCTTCCTTCAACCAACGTAAGCATTACCGTAATTAAAAAAAAAGACGAGTCCATTTGTTCTTATTTGGATAGAGAAAAAGAAATTTTGATCGATGCTCGTTTTCTTTTAGGTTTTACACAGGATTAAACAGTGCCATTCAGTCAACTTAACTGTGACTGAAAGGTTACTGAAGAGTGACTGAATGGCATAGATCTGCTATTCAGTCACCAGTTAACATTCAGTTGACTGAATGGCACCGTTTAATCCTGTGTTATCTGTTTTTTGTAGCCAAAATGGCTACGCATTATTAATATATGAATGTCTGAGCTAGTTAAGTCGCAAAAAAAACCCCACAAAAAGCTACATAAAATCACAGGAAAAATGATCAGACCCAATGCATTATTCAGTAATTAAAACAAGGATCTGATTATAGCGGCGGTATAATGAGTCGGTTCATTATCCAATATTTTATAGAATATAGAAGTGTTTTCTTTGAGGCTTAGCTTTTCAAGTCCTTTTGTGTATTGATACACGTCTATCGTTGTATTTGATCGAAAAAAAATCGAAGAATAAATATATCAATTATTATAGCTTTGAGGGTAAAAGATTGGGATAGAGTAGCTGAGAGTTCTACGTCACAATTTAAATATTTTTTGGATTTTATTTCCAATTTCTATATTCTGTAATGTCTTTACAAAGTTTAAAACATCTTTGTAAAACCACTATTATATACTCTTGTTAAGCATAAACTGATGAATGTAACACAATATACATGTGCTGTTATTTGTCCTTGATGTTGAATTGAAGGAACTAATATATTGAATATAAGATTCTGATTTGCCTCCTGTTCAAATCATGTTCAGTGCACACTGGTATGCTTTATGCGCGGATCCAGAAATTTTTTCCAAGGGGAGGGGCATATTTTCAATGAATTTAAAATTTTCAAAAAAATAATTTTCCAGGGTGGAGGGGGTCCCGGAACCAACCCACCCTTCTAGATCCGCGCATGTACATTATCCACTCACCGACTGCTCTTTATTAGATAAATATTATGTTATTTGTATTCCAATGAATAGTATAACTCAAGGGCAATAAGTTGAATTGAATTGATCTCGCTCTTATAAGTAATTAGTTTTGATTTTTCCTCAAATAAGTAAACATATTAGTGTGTATAAACTTCACGATGCTTTACAGTGGAGAATAATGTTAATTCATTACTTGCCATCTGCTTACCTCACTCTGCGGGCAAATCAAATAGTGTTTAATTGAACAAAAGAGGTGTAAAACGATCGTTCCAGTCATACGTACTGTTGCTCCTTTTACTGGCATGTAGTTAAATTTTCTTTGTTACTTGGAAATTAAAGCAACGCCTGCCAAAAAAGAAAAAAAAAACCATAAAAATGTAGGCTTCTAAAACTCCAACCGTCAGCTCTTGGAGAGTGCGTATCTGACCTTTTTGTTGTCTGTTGCTGTTTTTGTGGGGTGAGGGGTTGTGAAGGGGTGGGGTACTTTTTTGTGTGGTGTTGATAATTTGTTGGGGGGATTCTGGTTGTTGTTTTTTGTGGGGAGGGGGATTCTGGTTGTTGTTTTTTGTGGGGAGGGGGATTCGTTATTGTTACAATGTCCTCCTCCATATAAATGCAATATAATTATATAATTAGTATATCCATGGTGTAATAATATAATTAGTATATCCATGGTGTAATAATATAATTAGTATATCCATGGTGTATTTTTCTGATTTGTATCAAAATCATATGTGTATTAGAATTGAAATGTTCTGTCAAGCACACTTAACAACTGACTGTGCGTTCTTTGAATGACAAAGTGTCAACTGCTGCACTGACGAATTCGAGGCAATGTATATTACGAACAAAAATTGAAAAGGATACTCTTGGGAAACTATAAATCACGATGATATATCATTGAATGCTACATTTAATGAAACATATATAGATTAGTATCTAAAAAATACAGATATTAAAGATGAAATACTGTTTCGTCTGACAGGCCGTAGTTAACTTTTAACTAATAGCTGAAAATTCACAAAAGGGCGAATCTTGCCAATGTATATTATATTACTGCTTGTATATATAAATGAGGATCAATATTGGTTTTACTGAAAAGTGTATTATCTATAACATCGGATTTTAATGAAAGGTTGAAAATTGATTTTATGGTGCTTCTGGATTGGACTCTCCATTGCCTTCTAAATGGTTATCATTCAAACAAGAATACAATGATAAGATACTCAATCTATAACTTTCTATTTTACAAGAGTGTGGAATAAATCGGTAAATATTCTAAAATCCATTATACAATTGTTTTAACTAATTATACATAAAAGTACGTCAAAATATATGGTGGGGGGGGGGGGGGTGTCGAGTGTCGACTGAAGTGAAATTTCTTGTTGTTAAAGCGAAAATCATTCAAATTTGTTCATTCAAAAAAGTTTTGATAGTCAATTCTAAACACATGCACTTCATTGATTTTGCGATAAGGTTTACCCTAAAGTACATGTGTTTATTTATAACTACTATTAGCGTACACTTCAAGGTAGAAACAAATGCCTTCGGTTATAAACGACATACTTATGTGTGATATTTTTTGTTGAATAAAAATAATCACTGAATCAGTGGAGAAAAATATCATAATGTAATTGCGAAAATCTTGAATCGGATTTTCAATATTTGGTAATCAAAATGTACTGATAAAACTCAATATGGTGCATTTTAAAGATAACGCTATGTTAAGATTTTTTCTGTTCAAACATAATAAATATATCTCAAAAAAAGGGAAGCATTTTAAGGTAATACACTATTACTTATTAGGTTTGTTACTGACTGACTAAAGAAATATATCGGGTTGTTCGATCTCATAGACTGCGAGGCGAATTATATCCAAAATATATCTTTATTTTAATCTCATTATAAATAAAAATCTTACAGTGTTTGTTTATATTCTAAATATAGTCCATATCCAAAGCAAAGAAGAACCGTTTCATAACAATCTTCATCTGGTTCGCACTGGGATGAGAGAGTTGTAAATGAATTGGTGTAAGGAGTCCGTGCAGTACTGATCTTGGGATTATGATAAGCTCTTTTGTTGGCACAAATGGTTCATTTATGTGTTTGAAATATATCTTGTAGCGATCGTATGTGAGCGGATAAAAAGATCTGATTCTAATTTGATTTAATGATTGTCCATTTTTTTAATAAGCTTCTTTTTGTGAGAAATCTACGTCATGTTCAAATAAGATTAATGACAACCCATCTTCCTTTTTCAATAAATTGACTATACTTTCTTTAAGATAATTGTTCTTGATGAAAATTCTGCTATTATAGAAATATTTTTCAACTAACATACAAAATGAATTATAATTTTCAATAAATCAGATTTAATTATATTTACCTGGTCAAACAAACGATGGTTCATACCGGTTAGAAATGTTATTTTTTTCTAACAAACATCCATAGAATATAAGCTAGCATCAATAACGTAATTGTAAGCTCTTGGTAAGTCGCTAGTATACAAACATTACTGATCCACAACAGTGTGAGGGAGATGGGATATCGACCAAAAGCAATATGTGACGTAACGCCACGGTGCTAAATACTGCTGATCAGAACCGGAAGTTGCGCAATACCCTAAGGCTTTCCACAAATTGATGGTCTTTACGTGTATCTTCTCTCAAAAAAATTGATTCCATAAAAGATAAAATAATAACCTCTGCATAATCTTGTTTATCTAAGAAATGTTTGTAAACTAATTAAGTCAAAACTAAATTTAAAACTTTTAACATTCTCTATATTCTTATATATAAAGGTTGCCCCGAGCCTCAAAGAACCCTGTATATTAATCATTTTGAAACTATAAATCTTTTCTATCTTCGGAAGGAAAAGTCCCGAAATTATCTCTTAATTTGACTAAATAACATGTGAAGACAAGGAAGGTAATCTTGTGTGCAGAAAAATTTGTAAAGCATCTGAGCTCAGTCTCAGCAATCTCGCAAAATTAAACAATTTAAAAAACATATTTTTTTAAAATCTTGGCGCCGGTTTAACCAGGAAACTCGAAGGGAAATTAACTCAATTGATCACTATACATAGAGGTGATCTTTTTATGTAATCAAAGGCTGAAATCCTGAAGAGGATTCTAAGGAACAAAGGATACCGTATTTATTAAACTGTCTAGTTTGTTATATACTGGTCCTCTGATATATATATATATATATATATATATATATATATATATATATATATATATATATATATATATATATATGACTTACCTTTTTCAGTTCGGATGTCCGGTTGTATTTGTCCTGCTTCACATTGCTAGTTAATAGATGCTGCTCGATCGTTTTTCGTTTTGTTTGATAACAATGGTTGTATATCAATTTCAACGATTAGCCGCGTCAATGCTTTATATACACATAGTAAGAAGTAGCCTGGGACAGCTTATAATATTGCTCGAAACTAGAAAGGTCTATATAAAATTTTTAAACAACTTACAGAGACATTAATACATTTTATACGTCTATATTGAAACCGATAAAAAGGGAATGCAAATTCTCGAGACAAACGCAGATCTAATCATTTTGACTTCGGTTGAAAAAACTAAATGCGATTCTATAAAGATACATCATTATAGGCCTATTTTGTATATGTATTATTTTAATAGAAACTGTAGTTCACATAACATGTTGTGGACCGGGAGGAGGGATAATGATTTTACTAGCTATTATATTCGAAATTAAAATTTTATATCCGTATGAAACACAAACAAGCATTTGCTTACATGATTAAACTGCACTACCTCTGTTAAGTGACACACCTGTGGATGAATAATAATTTTTTTTTCTTCTTTATTTGCATTTAAAAAAACTTTTAATGCCCAGAAATTCAGGGTGTATTACCAGGCTATTTTATGGAGTTAGAATATTTTGAATTTCCCTTATGACAGCATGCAAAATGCAATTGAATGCTTATTAATAAAGTCATAATATATATTTTCAATTGAAACTATATATACAAAAAGAAAAAAACGTATAACATGAAAATTTTATTATGGGTTTACCTAGTGGTAATATTAATGTTCACATTGCGGAGATAGGAAAACAATAGAATGGAATGGAAGTCAATAGAATGGAAGATACGTAGCGTTTGACCTTAACACAGTGGTTGAAATGTAAGAACAGCTTTTGTAACAATTAATACAATGTCCAGAGAATGAACTTTACACGATAACTACAAAAAATCCGAAAGATTGAATTTCATGCACCGTGTCAATTTCATTAAGTTTTTAATCATTTGATTATAAATAGTTCATTGTGCCCATTCAAGTTGTAGCTGCTGGCAAGAAAGTACTTACATGTGAAAATAGTTATGCGTGAAAATAGTTATGCAAGAATCTCATTCGAGATACTGTTTTCAATAATAAGTGACATGTAAATATAGCTGTTTATGCATGTACCTATTAACATGTACTTAATATAAACCAGGCAGATGCCGCACCACACCTTTATCGCTGGCTGGCTGTGAGTATTGACACAGGCCACCGAATTTCTACCCATAGCTAGCACTTGTTTCTGCGATAAAGTTTACCCCATGGCATAATAATAACACGAAGCGAAGAGGACTTGTTGCAATTAACAGAAGGGTGAGGGTACTCCATGTGATTTGAAGTTCAATACTTGTGTTGTTGTAGTATACTTTATTGCAGAAACAAGTACATGCACAATCAACCCTTGAATGAAAATGTCGCAAGGGCGACGTAAATGTATATTATGTAGGGGAGGTATTATATCACCCTAACCACACATTCAACGGCGGCTTATTGATAAAAATCCATTGCATGATACATGTAACAGTTCAGTGATCTGCGTATTCAAAATGTCAATATTAAGTTTGGTTTCTGCTTTTTTAAAGAGAGTTAAGTATTGTTGTTTGATTTTTTCTTAGGGACGGGGGATATGGTGTTTGACCGCAGCAAATTTGAGGGGAAAAGTTGCATATCAAACCCAAATGCATCGATGTGTAGAAAATATAAAAGTGGGAGGACATGTTATTGATTACCATTTATTATCTTACAAAGAAGATTGTATATATATATATATATGGGGCAAATAAAAGGGTTTAAATGTTAAGAGAATACACTTAAATTGTTATAAACACATAATTATATTGGGTGTTAAGAAAGCTGTAAGTACAGCAGCTGTGTGTGCAGAGTTGGGAAGATTTCCATCGTTTTATCACAGAAAATTCGCATTAATTAAATATTGGTGTAAATTGTTATGACAAATTGTTTGATAATGTTGAGTATCATAAGAAAATCAATTGGGTGCCTGATGTTAAAAACAGATTGATTGATTTAAGTTATTAAACAAAGGATATTTGAACGAGCAAAACAAGAAATGTTCGCATATGTATTGAAAATTCTAGTACATATTCATTTTATCGATGTCTTATTTCACGACATTGCTTTACAATATACTAACTTACAAAAGCCAGTATACCTACTAAAGTTAAAATAGTTTTTTTTTTTAACTTTAGATTGAAAATTAGCAAAGTACAAAATCTAATCAATTTATTGACCAATTAGGGGGCCTTAAAGGTCTGAACAGGATGATTGTACAACCATGTAAATAAACAGCATACAAAATGAACACATATACAAGATGGAAAAAGTAACAGACATGACCATTTGTATACGTTTGCTACATTTGTACAGTAACGTTCAATTTGTAGATTCGGGGGGGGGGGGCAAGAAAATTGTCACCGGAATGGGTTTCCTCTTCTCGGGTATATTATATAAACCTATAATATTTCTAGTAGCCCTTAAAAATGCGATCAAACTCCGATCCACCGCAAACCACTCTAGATTCTGCATTCAGTCTTCAAGATCCATCAAAATTAAGGTCTAAATACAAGTTTTCGAGCATTACAAAATCACTCTTCAGTTCTAATGTAAAAAAAGAAATTCTGTTCACGCTTCAGAAAATTGATATATTGTGGTAATGATGAATGGATTAAATTTCTACAGCGCAGGTAAACTGGATTTTCAATCATTCATTCTTTTTTAGGTATTCCATCATAAATCACCATATTTTTGATCGGGATCGAGATTGTCAATATTGTTTACACTTGCCTCAAACCAGACGACCCTCAGCAATACAGCCACTGGTGACACTTGACGGGTCGTGGATCGTAAATTTAGCGTTTCCATCAATGGAACATCAAATATCCTAGAAACTTTAAGATGAATAATAACCTTCAGCAATGAGTGGAAGGGTTGGTGATCTAAGCAAAGAGCAAGAGGAGTGTCTTCAGAAGGTACCTTCTACAATTCTTAGAATGACAATTCTATGTAGTCTAATACTGATTGAACAGAACAAGACAATACTTGTAACTGAAAAAAATGTATGATTCATTTTTGTCACAAGTATATGCAGTTTAACTATGACTTAAGGATAGTAACTGTAAGCAGCTGGTAAGAAGTTCTATATATAACGTTACCTACATCAGAGACATGTATAGTACAATGTCTACATAGTCATCTGTAGTGGAAATGCCAAGTTTTGTTCAAATTGTTGAAAATCCAAAAGAGAGAGAGGGGGAGAGAATAATCTTACTGTGACCAGGCTACGCTCAGGTCACAGTAAGAATTTGTCCCGTATGTACTTGCAATGTTACAGTAGCAGCCGTGAAGCTGTTCTGTTTCGCTTCAATTTTAAGTCTGTTAAAAATAATCTGCAGGGGAAAAACACATTTTTATACATTACAAACCTTTTTGAACATGCATATGTAGTTAAGTCCACAAAATATTGAATTTCATTAAATGGGTCGTACCAAGGCATTTTGTTAATATACACTTATGAATTTGCCTGCCATTTTGTTGGAAATCGCACTTGGAATGTCTCCGATTTTATCATTAATATGGTGACCGTAAACAGCAAATTTTCAAACGTGATGTTAAAAGTGGCAGTGATTTCGTTGCAAAAACAGCTGTTGTGGAACCGAATTATACAAGGTACGAACTACCCAATAACCGCATGAATCGGCAGTGTTGATGTCCGTGTGTTCCGACCACCGACCGTCAATTTTATCGCCGTCACGTGGCGGCGGTGGTCTTCGCCGTTTCCCACCTTCATCCCTGTCACGTGGTGGGGGAGTTGGTCGTTTACTTTCCTCTTTTAGTTTACATTCTTTTGGCGCCTCTCCTGAAGCTCTTTTTGTTCCTTTTTTTTTATCTGGACTGACGTGTATCTAGATACTGTTGTGCTGATGAGTATTTCTTAGACTGCAGGAGACGGTCGGTGGTCGGAACACGTGGACACGAGGCTCACTGAAGCAGGGGGACATCAACACTGCCGATTCATGCGGTTATTGAGTAGTTCGTACCTCGTATAATTTGATTCCACAACACAGTTAATGTAGTAAAATGGGATTATAAAAGAGCAACATTGTAGGTATTTGACACCAATCATATGAGAATTTAGGCAAGATACAGCGCAATATATATTTTTTTTATTTGCTACGAAGCGAGTATATGGGACAAATTCTATTGCTAAACCTGCGTCATTTTAAGGAAGCAAGTATCTGGGACAAATTCTATTGTTAAACCGGTGTCATTTTAACGATAGAACATTCTATCTAAGAGAGAGAAAGGGAGAAGGCTGCATAACTGTATTTAAACTGAAATATTCATGTTGACAGGGTGTATAGCTTAGATATGTCTCAAATCCAGTACAGTTTTCCAGTGCGGCAATTCTGTAACCCGGTTACAACAAGAACACAAAATTATGATCCTTATGTAGAGTCAAAATAGGGTGAGGTTTATATTACTTTTTATATTAATTTTCTTTAGTAAAATGCCATGTATGGTATAGCTATAACATACACTATACTGGCATGTGACCAGTTCTCGCTGAGTACCATTTCTTGCCAGTGCATTGTTACATCATTTTATCAACACATAAAATTAAATACGAAAAATGACATTTTGTTTCATTTCTATTTCGTTTTGCACTTTACAGGTACTCCATTTATGCAGACACATAGCATTTTTTTAAAGTGGGGGGAGGGGGGAGGCAGACATACGTGTACCCTAAAACATCATGACAAGCAAAAATACAAGAGGAAAAATGAAGGAAAACATAGACTTCGCTGCCAATCTTTAAATTCTTCATGCATCATTGAAAGGGGAAAGGCTGGAGCAGTGACAACATCCTTTAGTTAGTAAAATGTTACTGTTATTCTCCCAGGCATGAAGGAGCATAAGGGTCAGTGCTTATATCTGGTTTCTCTGGTTGGTGCAATGTGGATGAGAGTCTTTTACTTCCTTGGATGGGACACCAGTCCATCACAGGTTCATCACTAGCATGAGCTGGTTGATGCTCTATTACATCTGAGTTGATTGAGACAATGTAGATAAATTAATTGCCATGTCTAAGGACACAACACACAATATCAACTAATTAATCAAGTGACCACAGCAGGGATCGAACCAGTGACCAGACAGACCTTGGGCATTGTTAGGGTTTAACTCATTGAACGTATAAGGCAAATATAAAAGAAAATGTATAAGGTAAATATAAAAGGAAATGGACATGTTGGACCTGTGTGCTTAACATTGCTCTCATCAACTTAAAATACGCTGTAAACTCATTGAAGGACTCTTGAGTCTTGAGTGTTAATGCTTTAAATTGTTACAGATTACAGAAGTTGTCTGAACATGAGTTTGTTTGTATTAAATACTTTATGGTTAAGGAAGTATGATGTGTATTCCATATATTTTTGTAACTGTTCTAAAAAAGTATAGATCTTCTAATTAATCTGAAACTCTGATGCTTTCAGGCTTACCGCTGACCCAAATTGGGCATATAGTGTAACAGCGCATCTTATTGAAGTGTTAATTCAAGACATATTTTATAAACACAAATGCTTGATGAAAAATTTATATTACTGTCAAAATACATGTAATTTTTTAATTTTTTAAAAAAATATTTGGCTTGTTCCGTAAAACAATTGGACAGATAATAACTGATGGATGAGGTTTACTGTTCTTTCATTAAGATTACTGTGGTTTCATCAATATCCGTTGTATACCTGAATTTTCATGGATTTTATTGTTTAGTTGAAATAAATTGTTCATTGAAAATCAATATTTAATAACATAATTAACTATTATATTGATTCATAGAATATTGGCCTTTACTTGTTATTGAAACTGTGATTTCCATTAAATCCATGAAAATTTATGACGACGAATATATTACCTGTAATAAATTCACAGTATTAGAAATGCTAGGTGTTTTTAATGAAGGAAAGCATCAGGAACAGAAAGTTGAATGTTCTACTGTAGTGAATCACAGCATGTAGGTGTTGGAGGAACTGGTTTTTTATTCTGATTACAATCTGAGCCTTGTTCCAGCCTTATACAACTGTTGCCTGTTCACACAGATCAATGGCGGGATTGTAATCTGTTCAGTCGTTTCCTTGGTACGGGCACAGTAGCAGACTGAGCACAGTCAAAATTATATTATCACGATGTTCTAAGGGTATTTTTTCTTATTTCCATGAATTGTGATGTATTTGTTCCATATTTGTATTTGTAAAAATTTGTGATATTGTATAATATCAATGTCAGCAGCTGCATTTGTCTAACGGTACTTTGTCATTGCCCTATATATAAAATCTGAGTTATCGTAAATCTAGACAAAGCCATATAAGGTAAATTTCCAGATCTGTATGACGTGTCCAGGGCTGAAAGTTTATGAGCTGAATATATTAAAAGCAGACAGATTGATTTGATGTATCCATAAAAATCAATGACATATGATAAGAATGATTCTATACATATATGTAGCAATATAGTTATAAGTTTTAAGCACAATATGATATTGGCAGGTTCACATAGTACAATGTACATGTAACCTAAGTATCAATACAAATACGAATATCACTGATATCAGAGATTTACATCACAAGGTAGATAATTAGAGGATGACATGTCCAAATCTGTGTCATTATATCAGCCCTCGGTCAGTATTGGACTTGTATACATGTAGCTATCTCACACTGAAGCTCACAACCTGAATCAGATACTTGACCGCTAGGCTGATGTGTGATGGGTGTGAATTTTGACATTGCATTAATCTCTACATACCAAACATACCAAACTATTATGATATATAAATATTTTTTCAAACAATATTTTTTTAAACTAAAAAACGTCATATCAAGTAAAACATATGTTTACAGTGAAGAATGCAAATAATAAAATCATGCCAAAGGCAAAGTCATTTTCATTTCCTTAAAGGGACTTGAACTCGTACGATTTGAGCTCAAATTTTTCAAAATTTATTTTTTCATTTTTATTGTCTATAATGGTCTATATGGATGTTTTTAATGCTCTGTCAAAATTTGAAAGTCAAATATAGAGTTACAAGCAGGTTACAGAGGTTAGAATTTTTTGTTTTGTAAACAAAGCTTGAGTCTTAATTGTTATTTTTTACATTGCATGCATTGTATTGGTATAAATTTCACTCAAATGTAGCTTTTTGTTGTTGATAAAAGTATTTAGGAACAAACTAAATCAGTTTATCTTGTTGCCACAAGTTATTTGTCAAAGGAATGATAATTTCTTTACTTAACATTATTTGTAAACAAATATAAGACTCGAGGTTTGTTTACATAACACTGACTTCTTTCCTCAGTATCTCGCTTGTAACTTGATTTCTAGCATTGAAATTTTGGTGAATCATTCAAAATACACAAATAAATCATCTGACACAGAAATATTAAATTTAAAATTTTTCATTTCAAATCGTGTCTAGCACGTTCCTTTAAGTCTTAAATTTTACTTTGTATTATAAACTACCGGTAATTGGATAGAGCAAATTACACAATACATTAAATTTTTTGTCCCTGGCACTTTGTTATAAAGATGTTATACTGTGGTCCATTTATCAAAATTTATTTTATTATTGATTTTCTGTTCTTTTTATAACAAAGTTATGTTTTCGCATTAGTGTATTATTTTGATCATGTTTTTTTTTTTAGTTCAAAGAAAGATTAAAGGATGTGCTGAAGCCAGGGCATGATGACTACTACCTGTTGAGATGGTTGAGAGGTAAGTCAGGCATGGAGTGTTCTGAAAAACTTTCTACAGAAGATATGATTGTGTCAAATGTGCCATTGTTTTAAATATAATTCAAAGCAATGTTTGTTTGCAGCCAGAGACTTCGATCTAAACAAGTCCGAGACCATGCTGAGAAACGTAAGTTGCATTAATATTGATTGATTCACATTTAGTTTCTATGGAATTAGATACTTTCAAGTTGATGACTTGACTGCTGAAACAGTGCAGAATTAAAAGATCTTGGTTTTAGTGTTTGCAGTTTCTTTGTTAGATGCCATTATTTCTTTAAATCAATCATCAATTTTTTTCATCATATTCGTGCATTATATGAAGTGCTAAACATAAATTTTGTTGCTATATTGTGGGACTTTGTAAGAGTATCTCAATCCTATAATGTAGATTCCTTTTTTTTTATGCGAGTACTTAAGAATCATTTTAACAAGAGCTTGGACTTTCAGTGGGATGTTACTATCTAGTTTGCTCAACAAAACAAGCTCTCAGATATTGACCTTTCTTCCAATTTGCTAAACGAAGCTCATTAATATTCATAGTGTCAAAACCGGAAAGTTGTTTGCCGCTAGATCTGCTCTGTAATGTTTCAACAAAATATACGTCCCTGGATGAAGTCTGGCAAGTGTCACTATATTCAATATCATATTCATATCTATTGGCCAATGACTAGACAGCTAGCCATGAGTAGACCCCGCCTTCATCAAATCGGAGTTTGTCACGTACCGGTACACACTGCCTTAAGTCCAAGCTCTTGTTAAAATGGTTCTATTACCCAATTCTGTTGTTTAGTACATGTATCAAATTGTGAGAATACAAAAGATCAAACAACTATCTTATAGATATATTAAAATATCACTAAGTTCACTGTCAAAAAAAATAGTAGGGAGATTTTAAAATACTCAAGGGATGCTTCTCGTGATTTTATGCAAATATTAATTCCTCATGTTTAATTAGAAATCTACAATAAATGAGTTGTCTTTGAATCTGCAGCATTTTTCCTGGAGGGTGAGAGAAAAGTTGGAGAACATAGCTGATTGGGAGTGTCCGGAGGTGATCAAGAAATACTTCACTGGGGGTCTGTTTGGTGTGGATGTGGATGGCTGCCCAGTCTGGATCGATCCATTTGGACAGATTGATCTGAAAGGTACCAACAGCAGAAATATCTGTTGTATGAGGACTTTGTGGAATCGTTAGATTTTCTGGTGGCTCGGTTTCTATGGAATTTGTTTTTCAACTGAACTACAACAGAGCTATATGTAGTTTGAAGCTAGGTACTGTGGATTTTGTGGATTTTTGTGGATTTCCTTGATACCCATAAATTAACGTCCCCAAGGAATTTTAAAATATGGTTGAAATGCATTTAATGAACTTGTGAATCCACAGATTACATCCTCATGATTCATTAGATATTGACAAGCCACAAAAATTGGCCCCCATGAAATATAACTGATCCAATAGTACATGTATCTTCAGTTGTTGGATTGTAAAATCTCTTGCGATGCAAATTTGAGATAACCCATATATTAACAAGAGCATGAGATTATCTGTCGGCACACTTTTCTGTTTAATATTTTACAGGCATGTTAAAATCGGCAAAAAAAGCTGATATCATCAAAGCCAAAGTTCAGCTTCTGGAAAAACTCCACAGTGAAACATTCTTAGATCTCACCAAACAGGTACCTAGTGTCTAGCTATATAGTTGTTAACTCACCATATTTGGAAGGGCAATACTTTGGCACTTTTTCTAAAATTGACCATGTGGCCCATATAACTGATGTTAATTTGTGGGCCATTGTGGCATTAAACTGGAATGATATATTCTTCCCTACAATATTGTAATAGAAGAGGAGGAATGACCACACTTTGGCTCAAACTCGGGACCCTTCAGTTTAAAAACCAACACTCTACCGACTGAGTTAAAGGGTTAACCCACTAGCTAATGCTAGTAGGAGCGTGGCAGTACTGAGCCTTTATATACACACTATTGCAAAATATTATAATTGTTTGCAAAACCTTTATGTAAAACATCCTTATGCGAAAGGTCATGAGACATGTATTTCAATTTCTTTGTAAATAATATTTTTTATAACAGATTCTTTATTACTCAGATTGTTTAAAACTGAGCTTCTTTGTTGCTTAGATTCTTTATATTCGTACAAAAAAGTGATTTGATATGAAAGATAAGGAAAAGATAAAATCTCCTTAATTAGTAATTTCCTTATACAAGTTTTATAATCATTACAAAAGTTTTTCTGTATTGTTCTTTGTAGAAAGGCCAGAGGGTAGAATCGCTGATCATCTTGTATGACCTTGCAAAGCTGGGAATGAAGCATTTGTACAAACCAGGTATAGCATGGATAAAGAATATTATGATCTTAAAGATTGAGCGTCAGAGACTTGTACAAACCTAGTACATGTCGGCGTTTTGTTTTTTGGGGTTGATGAGGACATGGCAATATTCATTTGTAGTTTAACTGTTTTTATTCCACACTCTATAAGTATGAGACCAGGCATGGAGAGAAGGAAATAACTGGTATCAGATAGGGAGATCTCCAAGACATTATAACCATTCAATCATGATAGGTAGCTGATGAATTTGGAGCATATTTATTTGTCACAGGAAATAAGACAAAAAATCTCATTAAAGATAAAAGACACAATTTGATTAAATACCAACTTTTCCTGGTGGTGTGATTGCTATGTTGAACAAGGAGTAAACGTATAATGATAACTTTAGAAGCATCAGGTAAGAGAAAAAAACTAATTGAATTGTAGTGTGAATATAAGACTAAGCAGATACTGCCTGTCTGTCTGTCTGATTTGTCTGTTTGTCCGTCTCTTATTTATCTGTCTGATTTGTCAGTCTGTCTGTTTATCTGTCTGATTTGTCTGTTGTTTGTCTGATTTGTCTATCTGTCTGATTTGTCTGTCTGTCTGTAGGTGTGGATGCCTACTGTGAGATGATCACCATGTTTGAGGACCACTACCCAGAGACCCTGAAGTATGCCATCGTTATTAATGGTGAGATTAAAAAACAACTCCTTCAAATTGTTTCTCTGATATTGCAAAGTTATCCTTCTACTGCACTGCTGATAATGATAAAATCAAGATAAAGGTCACAGCTAGATTGTCTATATATTAATTTTTCTGTATGATGTTTTAGAGTATGTGAAATTTCTCATTTATTTTTTTCATTAAATGGTTCATGAGTATCATAATCTGAAAACACACATTGGTTTTTGAGATACAGTAAATATATGACAGTCACTGTATTAATTGCATATAGATTAATTTTTATTATGTTTTTAATAAATAACTTATTCGATATTAAAATATTAATCTTGTTTCAGCGCCTCGGTTTTTCCCCATAGCCTACAACATTGTGAAGCCTTTTCTATCAGAAGCCACTGCCAAGAAGACAATCATCCTAGGAAGTAAGGCTTTATTCATTAGCTTAATTAAAAATCAAAATTGAAGTGGAAAACAATGGACCCAGAATAGCAATATTATGATGGTATGGGCAGCTTTATAGAAATACTCAGCTTGGGCACAGGAGGCAGCTTAAAAATATAGTCAGTGAGAACTTCTTACACCAAAGCCATAAATTGAATTATGTAACAAGGCCGAGTAGAGTTGAGTACACACGCTTTCGTGCAGCGTTTCATTTGCATTGTGATGTCACCTTTTTGCTTGGTTAACGCTATGGCATTATGGTATTAACTGCAGATATTCAGCGAAATTTGTCAAAAATAGCTCGTTCAAGGCATAAAATTTATATTAAATTGTAGAATAAACATTAATGTCTTAAGTATAAGCTATATTTGGGTCGAAAATGTGAAGAGGGTTCAGAAAGTGTAGCCCTTTGTCACTTTTTCTTACCCCGTCTAAATATAGCTTAATACATGTATTTCAAGACAGTAACCATGTATTTCATTTTTATGACCCTTAACATGTGATATAATATAAATTTTTATTACTTAAATATCTCTGAATGTTTTTATAATACATGTACTATAAAGAGCTCCATTTCCACCTTTGTCAAATAAAAAATAGCAATTATCCGACAAATCTGGGAAATTGGGTGGACAAAAAAAAAATTTGATAAGACCCCTGGAACAAACCAGGAGGTAAAAGGGTTTTTTTTATTTGATCATTTGATACCTTTTAGCAATAACTTTCATATGTAGAGCAGAAAAAAACTCCCAATGGCAGAAGAATAAAAAAATATGAAAAATTGATACATTTCAAGCAAAATCCCGTAGGGTCCTATGTTAAAAGTTAACAAAATTTGAGATGACCCTCTAAAAAAAATGATGTGGTAAATGTCTGATTTTTTTTATTATAAAATAATAATTATATTTTGTATCAGTAGAAATTCATGCAAAAAATTTCATTAAAAAATCTAGGGCAGAATAAATTAGACCCACGCAGCCTCATTAAATGACAAAAGGGCATCATAGAAAAGACCCTAATAATACCTTGGTGTGTCGCTGAGAGTGACAATGTGAAAGAATTTCATAAACATAAGAACTGTCAATCTCTCTGATCTGGGTTCTATAAAAGAAAGGTTTCCCAGATGGAAAAAATTAAAGCTAATAATTTTTTAGTTCAATTTATAAAATGATTGCCTTGTTTAATTTTTGATATAATGATTTTTTTTCCCAATTTAATGTAATGTTAGGAAGATGCTTTTAATTTGACACTAGTTTAAGATGTCAGTTTCATTTTCCCAATGGCATGTAAAAAAGATGCAGTCATATCCCTGGTATATTGCAAATCCTTGTTGCTACTTGTTAACTCATTGTAACCTTGTTATCTTATTGTAACCTGCTGTGGTTTTGATTTGACAGCTAATTACCATGACACCCTGAACCGGTACATCTCCCCCGAGCAGCTTCCTGTCTGCTATGGAGGGAAGCAGACAGATCCCGATGGCAATCCAACCTGCCGGTCACAGGTATATCATCTAGAACTCTACCCCTGCATTCAAATTATAGTCATCTTAGAATACAAGTGATAAATTAATCTCAGAACTCATAAAGCAATACATTTGGACCCATAAATGCCAATTCTATTTCCCAAATTAATGGAAACGTCATGCAAGGTATAATAATGAATGCAAAAGTTTTCTGTAATTGGTGTATATCAAGCCATTGAGCAGATGAATTATTAATACAGTACATGTATTATTATATCAGTGTATAAATGACACAGTTCGTGCACATGTCTTGTGATCTAAAAAAAAAAGTGTTGAGTTAGCTCCCTTAACTTTGAATTACAATGGACCAAAGCTATTAATGTAACAGCATGGACGTATATACTAACTTTTTGGTACCTGAATCATGCTGTGACAAAGACCAAGAATTTTTCTATTAGCATTTCCTTCTTCTACCTGTGTATCACCTTAACTACATCTTGTATTAACAGATAGGCCAGGGCGGGGAGGTTCCTCTCTCCTATTACAAACAACAGATGTTGTCAGCAGACATAGACAATGCAGTGTGTGCCAGTGTGGGGAGGGGCTCCTCTCTCCAGGTGGAGTGTGAAGTGGCCGTCAAAAACAGTGCAATAAGGTAAAGATACTGACCATTTCTGTCCCTATTGGAGATTTTTAAAATTTGTTAATGGATGCATATATATGTTCATGTTTTACATGAACCTTAATGTCATTTCGTAGTTCTGAAGAATGGATACTTTTTTGGTAATAAACTTAAACTGAAGCCTAAGGTTGATACCTTTCAAGTTCATCCTTATGAAAGACCAAAAACTAGAAACTTAACAGTAAGAACTAATCAGCCTTTAACATTAAGCTCTCTGATATGCTGTCATTTCATGCTAGGCACAATGATGTAAATACAAAAACATTGTTTTCTAAAATATCTGTATCTCAAATTATTGTTTTTACCATGTGCAGGCATAAAAAAGGAATGTCATAATAGCAAGTTTACAGAGATTTTTGCAGTGTATAACATTTATGTATAACAACTGAGAATCAAATATTTGTCTTATTTCACTTGAAATTGTTTATTTCTTTAAAAGGTGGCAGTTCTCTACTCAGGGATATGACATTGGGTTTGGTGTGTATCGGAGGACAACAGGTGAGAGACAGAAGGCGAGTAAAATGGAGGAAGTAGTTCTGACCCAGAGAGTGAACTCCCATCTCGTGCCGGAGGATGGCACTGTCACCTGTACTGAAGCAGGAACTTGTAAGTCCTGTACTTTTATGCATAAATTCTCAGCTTGTTCTTAAATTGTAATGGTTTACTATGTGGTAGGTTTTAACGTGTAGTGATGTAAGAACTTGTAAGTTCTCAACTTCTATACTGATGGAGGAGTTCATAAATTCTTAAATTGTTCTCAACTTGTACTGAGTTAGGAATCGTAGGTTCTCAACTTGTACTGAGTTAAAAACTTGTAAGTTTTCAACTTAAAGTATAAAGTTGAAAACTTGTCAGTCCTCAAATTGTACTAAGTTAGGAATTGTATAATCTCAACTTGCAGGGAGTTGAAAACTTGTCAGTCCTCAACTTGTACTGAGTTAGGAATTGTAAGTTCTCAATTTTAACAGAGTGAAAAACTTGTAAGTTCTCAACTTGTACTGAGTTAGGTACTTGTAAGTCCTTAACTTGAACTGAAGTAGAAAAGTGTGAGTTCTCAGCTTGTACTGATACAGGGACATGCAGGTTCTATGGTTTTGTATTGTAGGAGTGTGAAAGTTCCTAACTTATACTGATTAAGGAGTGTGTAATATTTTAACTTCTTTTTAACTTGTACTGATTGTATTGGGGTGTGTAATTTTTCAACTTGTAGTTAAGTAGAATGCATAAGCTGTTAACTAGTTATGGTGTGGAATGTATAGATGTATATTCCCAACTTGTGCTGGTGAAAGGGTGTGTACTTTCTCAACTTTTTTTCAACTTGTACTAATGTAGAATATATAATTATATAAGTGTTCTCAAATTTAAGTGAAGGTGAAACATGCAAGTTTTTTTTTCTTTTATAGTGATGAAGAAGCATTTTTAATCTAGACTTGTTCTCAACTTTTAATGATGTTGAAGGTGTAAATTCTTTAAAACACTGTGTATGTTCGCAACTTGTAGACTAAGCAGAATAAAATTATGAACTTGTTAAGTAGGAATATTTGTGAAGATTTAGAAATGTGTAGGTTCTCAACTTGTATTATAAAAGGATTGAAAAGATTGTCAAACTAAAATGGTGTAGGAAAGTGTAGGGTCTTAACTTTCAGTGAAGTATTCATGTAAAAGTCCTCATCTTGTAGATGATGTAGAATGTTTAAGTTCTTGAATTCTAGTATAGAGGTACTCAACTTAAGTGAAGTAAGATTGCTTAAGTGCTCAACTTGAAGTTTAGAATAGATGTGTAACGGTATGTTCTTTTAAAAGATTGATTATTATTTTATTTTTATATATATATATATACATATGAATGACATACCAGAGACCTTTAATTGTAGATGTCTTACGGTTTGATAACACCTATAGCTGGACAAAGGCCAAGCGGTTACACTACCTGGTAGAGGTGTTAGAACCCGACACAATGGACTTCACTAATCCCAACTCCTCTCAAGCCAGCTTTCATGTCAAGCCGGAGTAGTTATTTAAAAGGAGTCTAAGTCATGTTATATTGATTATTATGTTGTCATGGTACCAGTACATGTTTAGTTACTAGAATCATTGAATTTAGACTCCAGTGTATAGTTTTATTTAAATTCTTCTTAAAATTTATTGCCAAGGTCATGTTTTTAATTAAATGTATCCAGTGTTAATACATATTGGATATACTTACATGTATGATATTTTGAGATCCTAGATGAGAACCTACTGCTCTTTGGACCAGGTGCCAAGGATTGTTTGAAAGAAAAATTTAGCTATTTTAGTCATCAGAATGAACTATTGAGAGAAGTTTGGGTGTTTAGGATGTCTCTCCTCGTTATTGCGATGATCATTTATTTTGTTAACATTCCTGCTGGTCTACTTTTATCAATGCAATGTAAGTGAGTACACCGTTTGATGTGATCACAAACTTAGTGACCTGTGGATTTCTTGATGAATACAAATGTACATCAATTAATTCTCACAGGAAGAATGGCTGGTTCACTTTGTATGGATCAAAGCATATAAAGAGTTGTGAATTTTATTTTAACAATATTTTGAAATACATGGATATACATGTATATGATACTCATGCTATTACCAATTGTGAAATCCCCTTTCTCTCTTATTTACACCTTCTTTACACTATATACCGGTATAAATTTTAGTCAAAGGAATTTCTGTCCCACTTTGAAAGAATTACTGTAGACTCCTAATTAAATGCAAGGAATTAATTTCAGCTTAAAATTGCGAGAAGCAACCCTCGCAGATTTTAAAGTCTCGAGTTTATTTTTCAGACAATTTTGAACTACAAGAAATTATGAGAAAAAAATTTGTGATCCCGATTTTATATTCTCGCGATTTGATACAAAACAGCAGAGTCGCAGAATTAATTACTCACGTAAATAAGGAATTTACAGCATTATCATAATGGTTCTTCATCATTTGAATCTTAACTGTGGTTAAAATGGCATGATATTATCATGTAGCTTAAAGTTTACTGAAACAATTTAGATTGATTATTTATTTTGTTAAATATGATTGACAAAACAACATTTTTGGGGAACATTTTATAAAGACAGTATTAAGAAACTTTGCTTTGGAGTTAAAAGTCTAAATGTAGCACAAAAAGTTAACTGATTTGTGTATGCACAGTAAAACAGCTGATGGAGAACCCTGAGTATATGAGGACTGAATGCATATTAGAACCATTTTAACAAGACTTTCAGTAGGACGTAACTATTTCTTGCGTCAAAACAAGTTAAAAATGACGCTGGTTTCAAGCGTAATATACACCGATTGCATAGTCTTAGCTCAAAAGCCAGACAAATCTTGTTGATTTCAAAGAGCCATGGCTGAGTGGCTAGCACTGAAATAGACAGGCCTACGTTACATTGCCGTTTGACACAACTACCCAAAGTCCAAGCTCTTGTTAAAAATGGTTCTATCATCAAAGCAATGAAGTACCGGTATTACAGGAAATATTTTTGTTCTTTGAATTATGTTATATTTTTATTTGTAAAATGTACATGTTTATTTGTCTAAGTCCAGAGAAAGAGGCACTGATTTTCAATTTCCAGATTTTGTTTTGCCTTTTTATACATTTTAAATACAAAATGTTAAGTATCTTGCAGTTGAAAAACTTTAAATCAGGATATAGTTGTGCAATGGAAGTTGTCCTCATTTGATTGTGCCAAACAAAAGCACTTAAAGATGCTGTAGTCTTGGAGATAAAGGTCATTGTATATTGTTGACTTTTTAGCTCACCTGAGCTGAAAGCTCAAGTGAGCTATTCTGATCACATTTTGTCTGTCGTCCGTCCGTCTGTCTGTCTGTCCGTCCGTCTGTAAACTTTTCACATTTTCAACGTCTTCTCAAGAACCACTGGGCCAATTTCAACCAAACTTGGCACAAAGCATCCTTAGCCTAAGGGAATTCAAAATTGTGAAAATTAAGGATTAAGCCCTCTTACAAGGGAAGATAATTAGGAATTAATAAAAAATTTCGAGAAATTTTCAAAAATCTTCTTCTCAAGAACCATTTAGCCGGGAAAGCTGAAACTTGTGTGGAAGCATCCTCAGAAAATGTAGATTCAAAGTTGTGAAAATCATGACCCCCAGGAGTAGGGTGGGGCCACAATGAGGGGTCGACTTTTTACTTAGGAATATGTAGAGTAAATATTTAAAAATCTTTTTCTCAAAAACCGCTAGGCCAGAAAAGCTGAAACTTTTGTAAAAGCATCCTCAGGTAGTGTTAATTCAAAGTTGTGAAAATCATGACCCCGGGGGTAGGGTGGGGCCACAATGGGGAGTCTTTTTTTTACATAGGAATATATAGAGTAAATCTTTAAAAATCTTCTTCTCAAAAACCGTTAGGCCAGGAAAGCTGAAACTTGTGTGGAAGCATCCCGAGGTAGTGAAGATTGAAAGTTGTAAAAATCATGACCCCCGAGGGTAGGGTGGGGCCACAATGGGGGGGGGGGTCAACTTTTTACATAGGAAAATATAGAGTTAATCTTAAAAAAACTTGTGTGGAAGCATCCTGAGGTAGTGTATATTTAAAGTTGTGAAAATCATTACACCCAGTGGTAAAGTGGGGCCACAATTGGGGATCAAATTTCTACATAGGAATATATAGAGTAAATCTTTAAAAAATTTTCAGAAACTAATAAGCCAGGAAAACTGAAACTTGTTTTGGAAGCATCCTCAGGTAGTGTAAATTCAAAGTTGTAAAAATCATGACCTCCGGGGGTAGGGTGGGGCCACAATGGGGGTGGAATTTTTACGTAGGAATATATAGAGTAAATCTTTAAAAATCTTCTCAGAAACTAATCAGCCAGGAAAGCTGAAACTTGTGTGGAAGTATCCTCAGGTAGTGTAGATTCAACGTTGTAAAAATCATGACCTTCGAGGGTAGGGTGGGGCCACAAGGGGGGGGTCGAAGTTTTACATAGGAATATTTACATAAGTAGAGTAAATCTTTAAAAATCTTTTAAAAAAGCATGACCCCAGGGGGTAGGGTTGGGCAACAATGGGGTGGTCAAAGTTTTATATATTAATATGTAAAGTAAATCTTTAAAAATCTTCTCAAAAACTATTCAGCCAGATGATTCTTTATAATTGTTAAGACTTTGGCCCCAGGACAATTCTTCGGCATCACAAGAAGGTTCAGAGTTTGATGTAGGTTTATATCCCATATATAAACAATTGTTAGGGATCTTTTTGAGAACTGCAATACTCAACATGTGATATGACTATAAAATCATCCTGTTAGAAAAGGGACTAATGATTATAAAGAATAA